>JBBMKA010057966.1:0-18005 GCA_037833695.1 Sechiopsis laciniata
TAATAAAAACAACTTCAACACATAGTTCAACATCCCCCTTTCATTAGAAGCTACAACGAGTTACACAAAATCAGCCCTTAATCCTCACATTGGAGGGTTTAGTTCTTGCTTTTAACAAAATAAGAAATGACAAGCAAGAAAAAACTAGACATTAGAAAATAAACAAGTTCTTCAACAATAAAAGTAATACAATTCAAAATAAAGAGAAAAGAGAAAAAGAAAGCTTAGGGAAATCTCCAAATGGTGCCAAAATGGTCTTCAATGATGCTCCTCCAAACTCCTTGGGAAAGCCCACTACTCTATTACAAGGAAACTAGCTAACTTTAAGAATAAACTAAAGAAAACAAGAAGAAAAGTGGTAAGAAAGTTGTTGGAATTTTAGAGAAGAAAGGAAAAGAGATGGCCAAAAGGTGGCTCCAACAAGAGGCTCAAAGGAGGCTAGGGTTTCTCTCTTTCAACACCATATTTAAAGCTCTCACTCATATATGATCAATGACCAAGATTAAAAGATGAAAAGCACATATTTCCCCATCAAAATAGGCCACTTTGGCACGTGTCCGAAGGGTGCCAGCTCATTTAATGAGCTCCCAAACAATTTCCCCACATGCAGTCATTCTACCATTCTGGAATTTTCTGCTGCTGGGAATCAAATGCTGCAGACATTGGCGCGCTTTCGAATGACTCTTCTTTTCTTCAATTCGACTCCTTTGATTAAGGCATGAGTCTAATGCTTCCAGCAATTCCAAACCCTGCAATGATAAAAAATACTTAGCGAAAATGTGGATTCTTAGAAATGCTATCGCGAATGCTGCAGACATTGCCTTTTCGACAGAAAAAACTCTAAATTTTCCTAACTTTCTAATTCTTGCCTCATATCTAACATGCATTGTATTTTATGTATAATTCTTTGTTCAAATGTGGTTCTATGCATCAAAGTGTGATAATAATGCATGATTTCATCAATAAACTCACCTTAAAAGAGGACTAAATAACTCTCTAATTGAGAGTTATCAATAAATTAGAGTGAAACATGAAATTAAAGTTAATTGTGGTTATGGAGAATGAAGCGGAGAAAGTTGATTATTAAATTAAAATAAATTAGAATGAAGGTGGGCATTTACTTGGAGGTTGTAAGATGGTGGTATTCTAATCAATTTTAGTATTAAATTATGTGTAGGTTAAAAGGTTGTAGTATTAGGTTAAAAGGTTGTGGTATTGTAATCAATTCTTAATAGTAAAACATCAAATTAAAGTTAATTGGAGTTACATTGTTTTGTAACCAACCAAATAGTGTAACCAACCAAATAGGGCACGAAGCGGAGAAGTTGAGGATTAAATCAAAATAAATTAGAATGAAGGTGGGCATTACTTGAAGGATGAAAGGAGGTGGTATTCTAATCAATTTTCAAGAATAAATTATTAGAGTGGAAAGTGAACGTGGAATTTTCAATATCAAAATGAACGTGGGCAAAATAAATTGAATATGAATGGAATTTTGTTAAAAAAAAGAAGGATAAATATGTCTAAAAATGATTTATATATTAAATCACATTTTAAGGTTGTTAGATAGATTAGATTAAATTAGATGTTAGATAGATAGATTAGATATACATGAATAGAAACTAAATTCAATACTCAAGGTGTAATAAAAAAAAAAAAAACTTAAAGGTACGAATATAATGTTTTTAAGTTTTAAATTAAAGTTAAAAATCATGGATAGAAGTATAATATCTTAAACTTATGAATTGAATGAAAATCATATTAATTATTTAAATATGATGTTTTTTAGTTCAACAAAAATTGAGTAAGATCATTCAAATTCCTAACCATGGTAATAATTATATATTTTATGTTCTTTAATCCTATATTTCACTAGATAAAAAAAAAAAATCATATATTCACATATATCATATTTTAGATGATAAAATATCCAGCTCTAACATGCCTCAATCTCTTGCAGCAATTTTGTTTGATTACCATGAAAGTTGTGCAAATTTTTATTACTCTGATTTTTTTCCTCTATAATGAAATCATTACATATTATTTTTTATAATCTCTAATGTAATTTAGACAAATCATTCATCCGTTTTTGCCATTATTTGTTTTTGCCATAATGAAATCATTCATTTTATACAATTCATTCATATAGTTTTTTTTTTCACTGGTAAGAGATAATGTTTTATTTCGTTTATTAATAATTAGAGGTAGAAATCCAATTCATGATTTTCTAGACCTTGATTGATGGGCATATATTAATGCGGCTAATCAATTATTTTTGTTGACAAAAATAATATTGTTGATGTGGATTGGTTTTGTTGTTTATACGAAATATCTTAACGTTTTTTTTTTTTGTTTTTTGTATGATTGAAAATTAAAGTTTCACGTTCTTCAAAACCTAGATTTAAAAGGCAAGTGATTTTATAACAAAACTTTTTGAATTTTAAACTTAAACCTCCTAAATGAGCATATGTTAAAGACTCAGAGTTTTTTTATAGTAAAGTTGGAAGAAGAAAAATTACAAATACTGATTCTAAGGATCGAACAGTGACCGTGAAATGAAAATGAATTAACACTAAATCAGATAACCAATCGCGCCACCTACCCATTTGGTCTCAAAGTCTAGAAGTTAATAATGTTGGACACCAAATTTTGAATATATATTTTGTGCTATTTTGATTTTTTTACAAAAATAATACTTGTGTTATTTTTTACTTAGACTTGTATGATTTAGATGGTAGTGTTAATTGAACTGCACAATTAAAAGTGTTTTGACCTGTATTTTGTATTTGATGTTTGGTGTCTATGTACCAAGCCTTCATGCAAAAGGAGGTGAAATTTTATTGAAATGGTCGATGGTATGTTGATTTCGTTAATTAATTGTAACTCAATTCAACTTTATGATTATAAATTTGATCTTAAACACTGATAGTTAACTCTTATCTTATTTTAGAGCACTGATATTTTTTATGTAAGTTTTGTGATCCCCTTCTCCAATTTGAACTTAAGAAAAGGGTAAGATTTTGTGAGGAGAGTTTGTTTGTTTGTTTTTCTTTTTTGGTTTTTAAGTTCTTACGGTTAAAGAAATGAGTTGAAAGAGACTTGATGACCACATCGACTACCTGGTCTAAAAGATATTAAACGTACATGTTTATAGTCTACCTTCTTACGAATAAAATGATGATTTAAGTATGAAAAACATTGATTATTTGCTAGAGAAATTGTAAAGTGATGTAGCCAATATGTACATACATATCTTTTCGAATCCCCTTCTCACATATGAAATGATAATCAATCTCAATATTATTCAGATACTATATACGTTTTAAGATATTTCTTAAACATGATTATATTGTATCTAAATTACATGGTGTTTCAAATTATATTAAAATTTTATAATTTAATATTGCAATCAAATATAATAATAGAAAATAGTTATTGAACACCAACATATTAAGTAATGAGATTTTGCAACACAATTCCAACAGACTAACACATATGTAGCCTGACATGTGAATTTGGAGGTATTGTGTCATGAAAGAACTCTTAATGTAACATCATAGTTGGTTCAATTATAAATAATGCATGTGTTGTTTACTTAACTAAAATGTTTTATGTTTTCGGACAAGACTCTTGATGTACAAAAACTAAGTTAGAATCAATATGCAAAACGATATCTTTTTTATTTCTTATAGGTGAATTACATATCATAAGATGAGTTAATGTTTAACTTGAATTAATTAGAAGGTTAGTTTTAACTAATCATGAGAGATATATAAGAGCTAGTATATAAGCTCATTTGGGGGTTTCATCTTCTTGGAGAGAGAGAGTTTAGAAAACCTAGCCACCTTTGAGAGCCATTGTACAAATCTTGACTATGGCATTTGTGAGTGAATTGATCAAACTCAATCGATTCACAACAGTGAAGTAGGGATGTTCCCGAACCACTTAAATTTGGTGTGCTTTGTCTCTCTTCTCCCTCCCTTATTTGGTTTGATTTCATCTCTATTTGGTATTTTGTTTAATTTTGGTTTAGATCTATCATTTGCAATCTAATTTAGAGTATAGATCTAGCAATTTTGCACTACATTATTATTATTATTTTTATTTTCATAATATTAAAACCATCAAAGTAAAATACTCACTCATGTTTCTCTACTTTTTTCTTGAAGATGGTACTTAGACTTATGAAGCATGACAACGAGGTTTAATTTGTCTAGATTATGTTGCATCATACCATAGCCTTCCTAAGATTCTAGAATATCCAAATTTCATGTTTCGTTTTCACTTTGTTTTATTGTTTAAAATGTAATTATCCCTTCATTTCTTCGAATACATTTGACTTGTTTTTCATGGATTTTAAATATTCACTTTCATGATTTTTATTAATAAAAGTAATTTTTTACAAAGTTTTTATGAATTTTTACTTAAATTAGTCTTAAAATTAAGAAAATTGTATTGGATATGCAAATTACAAATGAATTTTGAATCTAAAACTTTGAAGGACCACACCTTCAAAGCCGAAATTTTCAACTAGTGTGCCACTCGTTGAGACTTGTTTCAATTATTTTTTAAAAATATATATATTTTTTATAGATATTAAAAAAAAAAACATCTTGTGTACTAACATAAACGATAGAAGCTAATATGAAAATTGATGTAAAAATTAGAAAGTATACATGATATTGTTTACCACTATCTACAAAATAAAACTGTCCTAAGCATTTGTCAAGTAAATTTATGTAAATTTATATAAAAGATATTGTAAATGACGTGTAAAAATTAGAAAACATTATAGTGTGTTTCTCAAACAAAAAAAAAAAAAAAAGGAAAGAAAGAAAACATTATAGTGTAAATGTTATCACATATGCCTTCCAATTTCACATTATCCATCAATCAGTTCTATCTTAAAAAAAAAAAAAAACTCTTTTATGATAATTAAATTTTTTTTTTTTTATAACATCTTTGAAATAATTTCAAAGTTGAAGAATAAAAGACTTTTGAAAAAGTTAAAAGACATAATTGAAACCTAGCTAAAATTTAGGAATAATTTCATAATTTCACTTAAAAATAACTTATATTAAAAAAATAAAATTAATGGGAAAGTCAAGAGTCCTCTTCTTCCCAACTACAGTTTGAAATACCCAACACATGTATTGCACTTTTTACCTGCTCCTTTTTCTTTTTTCTTTTTTCTTTTTTATTTTCCCGCTTCCCAACAAAAGCCGTAAAACAAAAGTAATCGCCGATTATCAAAATAAATATTTTATAATTAACACCACAAATCATCCCATAATTAATAATTATATTATTTAAATATTTATGATTTCCGCATTTCTTTTTCCAAAAACCCTTTTCAACCAGCCCTTCGTTTTCCCTTCCAAAGCCCTAATTTTCCCTTTCTCCTCTGATTATCACTCTCCACTATTTTCCCTATTTTACTGGTAAGTTGTGGTAATTTCCCCTTTTTTTTCAATTTTCTCCATTTTTTTTCATCTTTCTTTCAATTTTTTCATAAATAAAATGATTGTATTTCAATTTTTCTTTGAATTCCCTTTTTTTTTTTTTTTTTTTTTTTTACTTTTGTATTTGTAAGGTTTTTAAATTTTTTTTTCTTCATGTTTTGTTTTGCATGATCTGTTTTGTACTTATCAAAATGATTTGTTAGCTTTCCTGTTATTAGGGCTTTTCCCCCTTGCATTTCGTTGGATTTTGTTTGAGGAAATGTAAGAGTTTTGAAGTTAGGGTTTTTTTTTTTTTTTTTTTTGGGTAAATTCTTGTTAACATTTGCTTCCTTTGCTTTGATTCTGCATTTTGGGAAATCATTAATCGGTTTTGTTTTTGTTTGATGTTTGTTTGCATTACTAAATATATATTTCGAAATCTGCAATAGTAGTGTGCTAGATATTTCCTTTTGTGCTTCTGGATTTTATCAGACTAGAAATTATGGCTGGCGATCGAGATGAAGATCCTAAATCATGTAGATTTTCTTGGCGTAATTGCACTTTTGATTTCCAGGCTTTAAATAGAGTTTTGATTCGAGCTGAAAAATGTCGGGATCTGAGACTGGTATGATGTCGAGTAGAGAGCCCTTCAATGTTGGCGTCCCGAATAGCACTATGCAGTCGCAGGCGGCGGCTCAAAGTATGCGATTAAGCTTCGGTGCCGATTACAAGCCTGTAGCTCCTTCAACCTCACCTTCCTACCAGCAGCCTACCTTGGCTGGAGTTTCTGGAAATGCCGGAATCGAGGGATCGGCGGGTGGGGGATCTATGTTGCCTCATGGTTTCAACATAAATTCAGTGGGCAGTGAGCAAATAAAGAAGAAGAGGGGCAGGCCGAGGAAGTACGGACCAGATGGCTCCATGGCATTAGCTTTAGGTTCGGGGCCGCAATCGGGAAGTGGAGGTTTCTCTCCAACTATGGCTAATCCTGCTTCAGATGGATTGGCTTCACTAAATTCATTGAAGAAATCTAAAGGCAGGCCGCTTGGTTCTGGTTCTAAGAAAAAGCAACAATTGGAAGCTTTGGGTAACTATTATAAGCGCCTTGTCTAATTCTGTTCTTTCTTGATGAGATCCAATTGGGTCTCTGGATTTGATGCTTGATTTGACTGCTTATTTGTTTTGCTCTTAGCTTTATCATGTCACGTGGCAATGACATTGGGAATATTGTAGATTGACTAGCAGCTTTGAGTTGACCAGTTTACTGTGTTTATTTATTTGAGTTGGCTATTTGTTTAGTTTGTGCTTGACAATTATTGCCATGGCTCACCGTTTATAGGCACCATCTCTGTCTTTAGGACTTAAAAAATATGGAAAAGATACTGATATCATTTGCAGGGTGTTGGATTCTATTATGTCTTAGATGAGATTGTAAGTATGAATTTACATATATGCCCTTTTCTTTGTCTTGCATTGGCTGCTATTTGTTTCTTAAAATGATAAGGAATCATAGTTTTTTCCCTTTCCTCCTGGATTTTGTGACCAAGATTCGCTTAGTCGCATTTACGACAAGATTAATTAATTATCGTTATGGAAAGCTAATTACCGTTATGAAATTGCATCCTACGTTTGATCATTAAACAATCAAACATACCTTTTCGTGTGGAATTGACGTGCCCATTTGTCAATTACTGTTTTTTCCTACCTTTTTTGTCTTTTTTTTGTGTACACGAGTGAAAGTATAATGTTTCACTGTAGTAAGAAGACCAACTCGTGAAAAGAAAGGGAATCTTACTTTGGTTGACTTTTAGTTTCCAAGCATTGCTATTGTACATATTCTAAACTATTATGTGACAATTATTTTATCTTGTGCTCTTATTTGAAACTGAATGTCTTACAAAGCTATTGATTTCAGGATCGGCTGGCATTGGATTCACACCACATGTTATCAATGTGAAAACTGGAGAGGTTCTAATTTAAATTACTCGCTATTTTTCTTGCCGCTTTAGTTATTTATTCTTACTAATAATATCAGCATCTTGAATGACTAGACAATGCATTGTTGCACACCCACTTATCTTAAATGTAAATTATTGTTACCTTGAATTCTTTTTTGATGCCTTTACCGTTTCTTACACTGTGACGTTGAATTCTTCACCTATTGGGTAGGTCAGAAGCTGAATGTCACCTTTTACACTTGTAACTTTTGTTTATTTTCAACTTGAGGTTCATTGGTGAGTGGAGTTCCAAGACTGCCTTTTTTGCAGGATGGATTTATTAACTCTCCTGTAAGACTACTACATCAATTTTCTAGATGAGATCACCTCTCCCCTCAATCTAAAAATAAAAAGTTGTGACAGAGAGGATCGTAAATTTTCATACGTATTCCGGACTTCAACTGTGCATTTATTTCATTCTTACATCCCTTATGCACCCATGTCATTCATACATTCGTTTTTCTGATCAAGCAACAATAATTTGATTTGGACATGGTTTTACAGGATGTATCGGCAAAAATAATGTCCTTTTCTCAGAATGGCCCCAGAGCCATTTGTATACTCTCTGCAAATGGAGCAATATCAAATGTGACTTTACGTCAATCGGCTACATCTGGTGGAACTGTTACTTATGAGGTTTGCAAGCTTATGCCTCATATATAATTTTAATAAAGATAAACTGTGTTTCTTTTACATTGGTTTTAAGGATAATTGTTTGACATCTAATTTCAAGGAATAACTTGCTTTGTTTTTGTCATCGTTCAGGGGCGATTTGAAATTTTGTCACTTTCGGGTTCATTTCTGCTGTCTGATAATGGTGGTCAGAGAAGCAGAACTGGTGGTTTGAGTGTGTCTTTGTCTGGTCCAGATGGGCGAGTTTTAGGCGGTGGTGTGGCGGGTCTTCTCACAGCTGCATCTCCTGTTCAGGTGAATTAGCTTCTTTTCCATTTATAATTCTGCAAGACCTTTGAATTAGAAAGATAACTCGTCGACTTTCGTTATTATAAAATTAGACCTCAAGACTCCGGCTTAGTAGTCAAAGGCTTAAGATTTGTAGGTGCGCTCCCCTCAAGGTCTTGGGTTCGAGACTCATCCGACATTAATTTGAGACACTTGTATCTTCATTCTTTCGATGTCTTTCAGGATGTCTCCCAGTGCCTGGCCTAAGGACGGGCGTGGTTACTCTGGGTAGCACGGTTCAAAATAAAAAAAAAAGAAAAACACTTAATTTATCTCTGCTTGGGCTTCTCCACAGAAACATTGGCCAGTTTCTGATTGCTATATCCACTATCCAGTTTAACAATTCTTCACTTGATATTTGTCCTGCATTTTGTGATCAAATATACAGGTAGTTGTGGGGAGCTTCATAGCCGACAGCAACAAAGAACCACCGACGTCAGCCCGCCAAATGGAACCCGTCTCTGCCTCGCAAATGCCAAACCCAGTTGGCTTTGGTCACTTAACAGGAGGAGCCAGTAGTCCATCTCACGGGACGCTGAGCGAGTCTTCTGATGACGGCCCTGGCAGCCCCCTCAACTACTCTGGAGCCTGCAACAACAACAACAACCATCCACATGGCATGTCTGGCATGCCATGGAAGTAAGTATCCTAGCAATTCAATCTTGCCATGACCCGACGTGCCGTATCGATAACCAGTAATCTTATTTCCATCATGGGGTAAGTTGTTGTAATTTGTATTTTTTTCATAAAAAAAAAAGTTTCAGTTTTAGTGTGATATAAGGACAGTTAGGGAGAGGTTCACTTTGTAATGTCTTGTTCGTCAAAAGGGTTGTCTGATTGTATCATTTTGTTATGAGGTCCGAAGAAGAGTTCGTTTCCGATAGGCTGTTAGTTTTGGAACGGCGTTATTAACCTTAATCAATTGCTTTCCTGTTTTGGAACGGCGTTATTACGTTTTTTCTCTTATGGTTTTCATGCAGTGTCATATTAACTTTAATTAATGTTGGAATTATATTGAATTATTTAAATATTTCTGGAAGAAATGGTAAGAGTTAGTACCCAAATTACCTATATTTATATTTTTTAGAAAATTATGATTTGCATTTTCATTGGCCCGATTTTTGTGAGAATTTCTTAAATAATATTTTGTCAACGCTGTCTTATACTGATATTTAATCTTTTCTTTTTATACCATAATTATTAAAATATTGTAAAACTAGTAGTAATGTTATTCACACTCTCAAAAGGAGTATCGTTCCCCGACATCATATGCGATTTAATAACTAATAAAGAGAAAACGAAAAAGAAATGTTATTCACACAATGCATAAAAAGATACATGCATGTAAATGGATGGGGCAAAGAAGTTTGTCTTATCTTGAAAAAATGGTACGAAAATGTTGACAATATGAATTTTCTAACTCCTTTTCCCCAAAATTCCAAAATTTTGAAATTTGTGAGATTATATATGTGAAGAGTTGAATTTTAAATTTTTCCATATTAAAGAATTATCTAATTAAGTTCACCAAAACCACAAATTTTAATAAAATATAGCTCTAGCATTGTGAATTTTTGAAATCTTATCAATTTTGCATTACATATATTTTAGAATTCATCTTTAGCATATGAAAAATACTTTTTTTAAACGAAATTCCAAAAGATAACTTACGATTTGAATGATGGGAATTTCAACTTTTTAAAGTTAAGCTTAAGATTGCAATGCTTAGAATTGTTTTGAGGTACAATTCACTAAAATAAAAAATTTAGGGTAGAAATTGATTCAACCTTTTTGGGGTAGTCCTTTTCCTTTTATAAACAAGAATTTGTTGGATGCATTTTAATCAATAAATTAGTTTCGATTAGTCTACTATAATGTCTTAGAATGCAGGAAATAACTAAAATTTGCTAAAAACGTGGTCGAATAAATTGAGAGAAAAAGAAAATATAAGACCGGCAAAATCACAAAAGCTTAAAAATATAGAGGCCAAGCTGAATATCTTCAAATTGAATTCTACTACATTTATAATAAAAACTATAATCTATGTTGAGAGAATTTGGAATTTGACTGTTACTTTTAATGATTTAATTAAAATAAATACGATAACGAATCTATCAACAAATGGGGTGGTGGCGCAGTTGGCTAGCGCGTAGGTCTCATAGCTTTAGAGAAATCCTGAGGTCGAGAGTTCGAGCCTCTCTCACCCCATCCTTTTTTTTTTTTTTTTTTCATTTTGATTTTAATGGCGAATCCCTTTATTGGCATTTTCAACAACTTTTTTTCCGATTTCTGCCTTGTTCTTCTCTCTTCTCATTACTTTTTCTGCGTGTTGCCAAAGGTCCCTCAAATTTGAATTGTTAACTTTCAATTCTTCGTCCAAGATCGCTTAGATTCATTGTTGTTCGATCTTTCTTCGGATTCTAACGCTCATTGTTTTCTGCAGATTGCAGCCCTTGTTCTTGTCGCTGGACTTTGTGGAAATCACGAACTGCAAAAATTCGTATGTTATTACTTCATTTTTGTTTGTTGATCAGTAGAATCCCATGCCGTTTTCTTTGATTTAGAGCGTGTTAATTTGGACACTGGAACTTACACTCATTCAGTGGTGGAGAAGGAAGATTAATGTTTACCGTTGTATTTGGTTTAATTTAATGCATCTGTTTCTTCTTCTTCTTCCTGTAGTGTTCACTGTTCATAATCCTTTCAATTTGGTTCTCGTACATTCAGTATCGATCTTGTATTTAATACTAGCTAATTCTGCACTTAATTTTTTAACTAATCAATTCGAAATTCCTGAAATGGCTTTATTCTGAGGAGCTATTTTTTGTGCTTTTGCTTTTTCCAGTGGTTGTTTAGTTGAGTTCGCATGAGATAATTTAATTATCTAAGACTGACTTTTTCGAAATTCCTAAACTTTCAACTTTCCTAACCCTAAAATTGAATATGTGCTGAAATTAGTACAGCTCTTAGATATATTTGGTTGGTGCTTTGAAATAGTTGATGAATCACATTCAAGAAACGGAAATGGATTTTTCTGAACCCATCTACTCTATTGAAAACCCTAAACTAGTCATAAGCTTTCCGTGTCTCCCTTCGTTCAATGTCTCTCGGTGCCTGGCCTAGGGATGGGCGTGGTTACGGCATGTATAGAGGAGCGAAACTACAATTTCCCGGTTTTCAAAAAAAAGAAAAAGAAAAACTAGTTATAAGCTTTATGAAAATGAAAACTTAATATATGTGAAGGTATTGATTTAATTTGATGAGATTTAAACCTGCATTTCATATACTTTACTCGAGAATCAACAAGATTACATTCTGTGATTCTCTGGCTTTAAGATGCTACAAGCTTGACCCTATTGCACCATGGAAAGATTTCTATGCTTTTGATTCAAAATTTATCCCATGGTAGTTGAAATGTTTTCTTTATTCAAGTACTTCGTTTCTTCCTTTGAACTAGGCAATTTTGTTTCAAATATGTCTATGAGATCTTTCTGTGTTTGGTAAGATGAGAAGAGGGCCCCAAGGGGTGGTGCGGTGGTCAAAGACTTGGGCTTTGACGGTGTGCTCTCCTCACGGTCTCAGGTTTAAGACTCACATGTAACAAAAATTTGTAGACACCTCCCGTGTTTCTGTTCCTTTGATGTTTCCAGGTGCCAGGTCTAGGAACGGGCGTGGTTACTTCTGGTATAGTGGAGCAAAGCCACAATTTCCTAATTTCCAAAAAAAGAAAAGAAAAGAGAAGTATGATTAGTATCGATTTTATTATTTTTCATTTAGAAGTCGGGGTGTGGTAATAATTTCTTCTTTTTTCCACCTTTGCTAGTGCTATTGGCCGTGGATTTGATTATCATTCTTTCTGTTAAATGCATGATTCACCTAGCCGTTATTAGTTATCCCATTGTGCTCAATCTTTTTGATCCTTATGTAAAACTTAACATTTTGATAGCAATATTTGGGGTTTAGACATCCTTTCATCTGTCATTGAGTTACTTTATTACTGAATGGTTTGAGATGCAGTCACCTCTTAAAGATTCAGGAATATCAACTATATTGATTATGTACACGAGGAATAAGTGAAAATTTCTTTGCATTTAGTTCAATTCCTTTCTGGATATGTTTTTCAAACAACCATTTGCAAGTTGCATCATAGTCAATTTCCTAATTATTAATTTATTATTTTACTTTATAGGCATTGGAATGCAGATGTGGACCGTTCTTTCTGAGAATATGCAGCAGGTATGTAGAATCCTATTTCTATGATGCATATCATTTTGACATCAGCAGCTTTATAGCATGCTTGGGTAGCTTGCATGAGTTATTGTGGTTGGGTTTAGATTTGCAGTTCACGCTTCCAACGAGAGTTATATGTGCTTACACAAGTATGAAAAACTTTAGAAGAACATTAAGAAGCAATCATGTCTTGTACATTAGCCTATTTATGAGTTCATGAACTTCAAATATCTTGTTGCATGTAATCCAGATTTGTCTATGAAAAACAAGCTCTAAATGACTGCTTGAAATTTAAAAGGGGCTATCTCCTAATGAAGTTACTTTATGGTGAAATACTTCTATCTGGTTTATTTGGTAGTGAATTCGTTTTAAGGAAAAAATGAAACAGGTAAAAGGGAGATACAAATAGAACTAGAAGCACCCCACACATCCAAGGAACACAGAACACAGAACACAGGCTCACATAAAATAAAGAAAGCGGGAGAACCTTTGGGTAAATCAAGTTTATGGAAATCAAGTTGTCTCAAACTCAAAGAAGCAGTGCACTTATTCGATGTAAAAAATTTTCTTCGAGCATAATGGAGAGGGAACAACATATGACAGCAACTATTCCAAAGAGTATTTAGTTCAGCCGTAAAGGTGGATTATGAATACTGAGTAGTATTTACCAGTAAAACTTTGAATTTAGGATTGATAGACCTCCTATTAAATATATTGATTATCACGAGGAATAAGTGAAAATGTACTTGCATTAAGTTCAACGCCGTTTTGAATTTGTTTGTCAAACTACCATTTTGCACCCAGAGTGTGAAAGTTGATTATGTGAACGTAAAGTTGATAGGTTATAAGTTGGTTCGAAGTGGAGCCAGGAGAATGTTTATGTTATTGGGTCTGTAACAGTATATGATTGTTGGGAAGGACTAGTAGTGGTAGAGTATCTTTTTTGCTCGTCATTTGTGATAGTAATGGGAGAGAAAAGGAAAGCTCTCTAATTCTTCCCTTGGCACTTCACCCTTTATTGATGAATAAAATTCCAGCTCTTATCAAGGATGAATTCTTTTTTTGTAAACAACAGAACTGAAATATCATTAACGTAATTTGTCTGCAAGTTGTAGGAAAAAGGGTTTCGGTGGAGCTGCCTCACTTTATTGGTGTTATTTTTCTGTCAGTTATTGCAAATTTGCAACTGCTATGAATCTTTTTTGTCCTACATTCTTTGATATTTTTCAAATTGTACACATTTGTACAAAAGTTCCTTTGATCATCATGGTTCGAATACTTCAAGATCTTCTATCCCCTCTAAGATCCGTCCACCCGATTAACAGGTGAATTAACAACATATCGAACAGATAGTTTAGAAGTAGTGCCATAAGTGAAGACTGGAACATGGACGTGGAAGGCCACGACGATCACACAAAGGTGAAGCCATCAGTTATTCTAACTGGAACAGCCAAGGAAGGTAGTTCAGGTCCTCCTGTTGGTCTTGTTGATATTGGCGTGAGTGACGGTGCATACCTTTTCCGCGTTGCACTGCCTGGTGTACGGAAGGATCAAAGTATGCTCCTTGTTTTGTCTTAATTTTCAATCAATCTAGTATTTACACAAGTCTCATCCTTTTTATACCTCTGGAATGATAAATGATAATCTTGGGACTGATACAATATATTATATGTTTGCTTATTAGAGAGATAACCAACTAGACAACTGTTTCAGGTAAAGTAAAATTTGAGATCAAAAGCGATGGCAAGGTTCAGATTGAAGGAGTGATGACAGGTCCAGGTCTTTTAAAAGAATCATCAGCTATGTATCAGATGAAAGTGCAGCAGCTGTGTCCTCCGGGACCTTTTACGGTTTCTTTTAAGCTGCCTGGACCGGTCGATCCGCGATTGTCTTCTCCTAGTTTCCGGCCCGATGGCATTCTGGAAGTGGTGGTTATGAAGTCGAGAGCACCTCCAACAGTGGCTGATTCCCATCCACCTCTGTGACTCTGATGGAGGTAGTAGTAGGTACATGGTTTTCCTGTCTCCTTTTGTTTTTCATTATCCAAAGACTAAAAAATGATGGGCAATGATTTTTTTTTTCTTCTTCTTCTTTTCGTATGAAGCAGGTCGTTAAATTATATACAATGTAATTTTGTCCATGAACTTTTTTAGGCCCCGAACTTATTAACACAATTTTGATTATATTCTAGGAGTTTCAATTCAATTATGTGCTTTAAAATGTTAGGTTAGTGAGAAAGTCTACTTAATTAATATGATCAAGGGACAACAAAAAGATAATTAGTGTTATAGGTTTAAATCTTCCTCACCCTCAATTTGTTTGAATAAAAAAATAATCTATATACTCAGGGTTGGATGCATAGAATTTATTTTGGGAGAGCCTGCCTGATCAATCTTGTTGGGAGGTTCACTTTTGTATACAAATAAATTACAAATTCCAAAATTGGGAGGACTACCATCTTACATGCCCAACTTACATGAATGACATAAATAATATTGAAATATGAGTGAAGTTAATTAATATTGAAATAAAAAATTTAGAATTTGGGGATATCATTTTATGTGCATGTTATACAGAATTTAAAAGATGGGTGGAGTCTACTTTATATATATATATATATCAGCATTTTATATGTAAGTAAAAAATACTATTTAATAAAGGGGTTAACCATCATGTAATGACTTAATTCGTCAAATAGGGATTTGGAGTATTTAAGTTGATTAGTTCAATCCAAATCCATGATGGTTACTTGCTAAAAATTAATTTAGAGATGTCTCAAATTGTTTTAAATTACATATCTCAATAAAAAAGTAAATCGGTTGGTGGTTCAGTGGTAATTGGCCTCCCCAAAATTTTCATTGGCCTTGGTTCAAACCTAGCTGTGGGCAATTTAAAATTTACCAATATCATGGATATCATGTTTCTCGTTTCGTCCAACCTTATCTACTAGCTTATTTAGAGTGAAAAATTCCTTAACAAGATCAAATTTTTCGTCTATGAGTTAGCTTACAAAGCTATTAGTGCCATTGACAAGCGTAAACAAAAGATTTTCTCAAAAAATTCTTCCCTAAAAAATGCTCTTTCGGCTAAAAAAACACTAAAACTCAACATGGATGAAATGTTTTTGTCTTGAAGTAAATTAATTCTTAGATATGTGGTCACCGTGAATTAAACATTTCATTTCTTAGTTCTTCAAAACTCTCTTAACTTCAAGGTCATTCTATAATGGTTGTTATTATTATAATAATAATAATTATTATTTTGTAATTTTATCTTAATTTGAGTTTCATTGTAATTTCAATCATTAGTTAAATTACCTTATTCAAAAAAATAAATTTAACAATTTTTTTGATATGAAAAATATTTTTAGATATTATTAAATTAATTTAAATATTTAATTCTAGTAAGAAGTTATAATATTATATTCATGAACTATTTGACTTTTTTTTTTTTTATTTGGTCATTGAAAAAAATGAAAGTTTAGAAAATTCCTAGTTATTAGATTGGAAATTTAGCATACTTTAACGTAGGAGAGTGAAGTCGAACTTTTGACCTTTGAAGATAATTATTCAATTATATATAAAATATCATTTTTGGCCACTCCAAATCTTTCGATTTGGATCCGTCCATGCTACGAGGTGAGAGCAAGTTAGTCCAGACAGTCACGAATATAAAAAATACGGAATTATTAATACTCATTATATGGTATTATTAATACAAAATACTGTATTATTTAAGGAGTATTAATAATATCGTATTTTTTATTATGAATGTAAATATTTTCAAATTTATGTAGATCGCACAATTTCCCTTGAATAAATGGAGTATACTTCTATATCCAATTTTTTAAAAATAAATTTCAAAATTTTAGGGAGCCATAACATACCCTCTTTACATTGAACCAATATGTATATAGTTGGTGGGTTATTATTGAATGAGAGTTAGAATAGTTGGCGTTTGAAGTACATATTATAAAATGGATTAGTCTACGGTGTTGACGATGTTAGCTCGGCCTTTTCTGGATTCTTTGTTTTCCAATTTCGTTAAAGTTTTGATATCGATTAGGCTTGTTGCTGTTAAGGGTAATCTTTTATATTGGTTTTCTAGTAGTTTGGCCACCTTCCAAGCTGTGGTTTGGGGCCTGTTACGGGGTTGTCCTCGTTAGTGATTCTTCCTCATTTGAGAGGTTTAGGGTGTAATGTTGCTTTTGTTTAGTTGATGTTTGCTTTTTTATCAAAAAAAGAAAAAGAAAAAGAAAAAAGAGTTATTAATTAGTAAAGTGCCATGAATTAATTTAATTGGAATGTACGTTTTCAGGTCTATTTTCTTTTATTGACCTGTATGGTTTCAAGGAATACACAACTAGGCATTTCAAATTCCGAAAAAGACAATTAACAATTCAAGAGAAAATATTTAATGTACAAGCTAGTCACTTGCACAACAAAATCATAAACTAGAGAGAAGAAAAGAAAAAAATAAAGTTATTGTTGGAAATAGAAGAATCTGTTTCGAATATTGCTATGCAAGAATTTATTTCAAAATCTACCTCTTCCGATCTCGAATTTTCGAAATCTGTTTCATTGATTACTATGGTTTTCCTTGTCCCCACGAAGTGATTTCTAATTTTCGAATCCATTTATTTCCATATATATAGTGGCTTTTTTAGGAATAGGATAAATTAAAAAAATATTTACAAAACTGAGAAAAAAAAAAAAAAATTTAGCAATCATAGTCATTAATAGATAATACTATATTAATACATGATACTATAATAATAAAATATAATATTATATTAATAATACATAATACTGTATTAATAATACAAAATACTATATT
Organism: Sechiopsis laciniata; assembly: GCA_037833695.1. Taxonomy (NCBI): domain Eukaryota; kingdom Viridiplantae; phylum Streptophyta; class Magnoliopsida; order Cucurbitales; family Cucurbitaceae; genus Sechiopsis; species Sechiopsis laciniata. The sequence continues at coordinate 17,462 of JBBMKA010057966.1, forward strand.
AATATCCTAAATTATATTGTATAATAAATATTAATTATACTGTATATTTGATATGCAAAAAAATTCAAATTTACCAAGATCTTATTTTGGTGCCTAGGCCTTGAAACTTTTGCTTTCTCGCTTTGATTCTTTGTTTGTACTAGGGGTGATTTCGGTTCGGTTTTGTGCCAAACTAACAACCGAACCGATATCTTTGATTTTCAAAAAATAGATCCGATCCAATGTCCAATAAAGTATAGAACGAATGGTTCGGTTTTCAATTGGTTTGGTTCGAGTTTGGATCCGATCTAATGTCCAATATTTTTTAATATATAAAAAACAACATTTCTAACTAAAAAAACTTCTCTAATTTTCTTTAACAAATTTGGTTCTTGCATCTAATTTTCTTTCATAAAATTAGTTTTAAATAAATAATGACGAAGTAATATGAAAAAAGTAAAGTTTGAAAAAGTTACTTAGAAAATATGTTGACATTTGAAGGATAAAAAAACATTAGGTTGATCTTCAAGATTTTAGAAAATCTTCTAAATAATGGAATAAATAT
>JBBMKA010057977.1:0-18004 GCA_037833695.1 Sechiopsis laciniata
TATATATATATAAATTAAAATCATTTTATTGTAAATAAATTATATATCAATATTATAGTATATATCATTTATATATAAAATATATGAACTATTATGAATTATTATGTTGATATATCTATAAAATATTTCAGAAGTTATCGCTTCATTTTTTGTCATATTTGAAAATTTTCAAACGTTTAAAAATATTTCAAATAGGGAACAACAAAAACTTTTTTTTAGTTTAACAACATTTTGAAGAGAAGAGACTTAAACTAATATACTAATATCATTGGACCAATGTTCTGAATGGTTTCAGAAACTTTTTCAATTGCACCAAAAAGAACCAGGTAAATAATTTGGAAATATATATATATATATAGAGATTAAAATTAGTTAAAATATCATTTTAATTAATCTATTTTTTTTTAATCTATAAATTTTCAAATATTTTAATTCGCATATTTTTAGAACAAAACAATAATAAATCCCTATGATGAATTTATTAAAAAATATTGATTCAGTTGCAAACAAATTTCTAACAATTATAAAGGAAGAGAGAGTAAGTTGATGAAAAAAAAAATGGAACTTTTAAAAATTTTGATTTAAAAATGTAATTGGATAACATCAATATCTTTCTCAAGGTTCATTTGAAATCTTTATCGTCATTAATTAAATTAGAACAATTACTTCTAAAATTACATTTCAATCCCAAATTCATTTTCAACTCAATGTTGAAATAACATTAATCTGTCCCCATAAAAATATATGAAAATCATTTTCCAATGAGAACTGACCACATAATCGGAAAAAAAAAAAAAAAAAAAAAAAAAAAAAACGTTCTATTATAATAATGAGAAAATATATATTTTCCCAAACCCAATCTGATTAATGTTTCTCACTAATTTATGTCATTTTCGCCAAGTAAAACACAAGGTACTCTCTAACCAAATTTATTGGAGGCTATAAAATTAAATCGTAAAACAAAATCGAATTTATTTGGTCTTTTTTATCTTCAATTAGTATACGAGATTTAATCTTTTCATCTCATCCTTTAGTTCTTAGATAAATAATTAACAATGTTATAATAATATGTGAAAATAGTTATTCAATAATGTATATGTGAATTTTAAATGTTTGAGTTTATAATATAATTTTTTTTTTTTTTTAAAGTTTCAAATCAAAAGAAATAAAAAGATTCGAACCAACTGATATTGTTAAACGACTTTTATTGTTGAATTTATATAGTTTATATAATGTGAGAGGACGTAATTAAATATGTGAAAAGGTAATTTAAAATAAATGTGTCATGCCAAAATGTATAATTGTTAAATAAGAAAAGTATGCAAATAAAATAAAATAAATAATGATAATTAAGAAAGGAAAAAGAAAACAAATTTGAAGGATTGCATTCTATTTGGCTATTTTCTGTAGTAGTAACTCAACACATGTGACTAGATTGGATTCTCACGTGTCAGATCAGCACGTGCCAGGCTCTGAATTGTATAGAGTTGTCCATTATTCTTTCAAAATTAGCAAAAACTAGTTTCACTTTGAATGGATAAACATAAAACTTCTATTTATCCATATCCATTTAGCTTGAGTTTTGTTTGGATTTGCGACTAATTCGTATTCTTTTTATGATAAAAACTTGCTCCTCGAGACAAATATTGGTTCCACCGTTTTTTTTTTTTTTTTTTTTTTAATTAATCAAATAAATAAATAAATATGTGGCCCATATTATTCTTTAAACATAAAGTGCATCTTTACATGAAAACGCAAGTTTTTCTCTATTTTTAATGTAGGATAATTTTAGAGGATTAGCAAATTTTGGAACAAATTTGTACATAATGAAAAAATAAAATTCAATTCATGTATTTGATGAGATAGTATTCTATTTCAAACAAGAAAAAATAGTTTTCAATCAATGTCACTTACCATAGTATAATTTTTAATGTGTGCAATAGAATATTTCAATTTCACAGTTATGGATTCGAATTTGGAAATCGATATTTGATTTTCATATTATTTAAGAAAAGTAATGTCTATTATGAAGGGTTTGTTGGTCCTCCTCTCCCAATTTATATTAAAAAAAAATTAAAATCTTAAACTAATAATTGCATCGATTTTAACCTTAAATTTATTTAATCCATCATATTTTGTTGTATTATATGTTCAAATATATAATTGTTTCTATAAAATTCTTGAATTTTTATAAATGAATTATCTTATATTTTTAATTTTAAAATTTTCTCCATACACTCCTACAAATTTGATATTTATTGTCTGGTATAACCCAACTTCAAAAGGCTTTCATATTAGATAGAAGTTCGACATAAAAAAAAGTGACATTAAAAATCTTTCAAACATGATAAATAATGTTAAATGACAAGCAGCCGAAATTAAAATCCTTATTCTCATCAAGCTTCATTCTCAATACTTATCGAATTGTATTAATTACATGCTTCAATCTCAAATTTTCTGAGCTTAAAAATGAAATTGAATCTCCATCCTCTTTATCAAATGTAAGTGCATCAATCTTTTCCATGACCAATAAATATATGTAACATTTAGTTATAAATGATCTTTTCTTTTGTATACATAATGGAGAATTTGAACTACATACGATCGAACTATTGATTTTTCAGTATCAAACTTATGACCGTAAAATTGACTTATAATACAACTAATCAAACAAGGCAACATATCATCAACCATCTTGAAATCAATTTTGCAACTTAGATGCACTACATTTTTTTAGACCATTGATAAAAAAAAAAAAAGGAAAAAAAAAGGAAAAAAAAAAAAAACTGGTATTTTATGGTGTATTTGTACAAAAATACAAGATGTGGATGAGGATGCACAAATTCGTAAGAAAGGATGAACACCAAACACCACCCGTCGGATGACGGGTCCCCACAGCCCACGCTGTCGTTCTCTCATTGATGGAATCCCTTGTCCCCACACAACTCCACGTGTCTCCACCTCTATTCTTGTCATCATCCCAGCTTCTAGGGACAGCTGTCCCTATCCACGTCATCATATCATGCATTATTATCATCATTGCCCACCCGTTCATGCCATAACCATACATACATGGATACATCCAAATTAAATATTGAAACGAGTTTGGTTAATATAATATTTTAGTTCATTAATTTTGATTTTTGTTCAATTTTTATACTCATATTTCAAAAGTCTAATTGTAATCGGTTCTATTTTATTAAAAAAAATTTGTTAATTTTTCTTTAAAAATTATCACATGTCTCCATAAATTTCTTAAATCTACTCCTTATTCTCTTCTACTTAAAATTATAAATATTATTGAATTAATTCTGATTAATAATAAATTCAAATTTACCATAAAAATTAATTTCAAACTTTTTTTAAGTATATAAATTAAATTATAACATTTAAATATTAAAATAAAGTTTACTATTAAAATTAAGGGTTTTTTTCGGAAATAAGTCAAATTAAAAAAAAAAATTAAATAGTAGGTAAATTAGCAATAATAATCATTAATAATTATATGATATTATTAAATATAATATTATATTAATAACATAAAATTGTGTATCAATAATAAAATAATATTATATAATAAATATTAATAATATCATATTTTTTTATTATGAATATAAAATTTTTAAATTTAAAATTATATTTATGAAAGTTTTGGAACGAAAATAGACTAAAATATTATTTTAACAAAAAAGTTATTTGTAAAAGGGTTGCTTTTTCTGTTCATTCAGCTTTATAAACCAAGCCTCTTCGTCCAGCTCTGTTGCGGACACGTTTTACGGGAAAGAGAGGCGAATTTCGAAAAAGGAGGGAAAAAGAAAATGGGAAGCGAATCTGAATTGTGGGTTTCGTCTGGGAATGGAGTTAGAGAAAACCCAGATGAGGAAATCTCCATTGAAGAAGGTGAAGAAATTTGGTCGGATTCGGATTTGGACGGGTCTGTTCAAATGGGGATGGGAAATTTGAAGAAGAAGATGAAGAAGAAGAAGAAGAACCACGTTTTTCTTGAGGGGTTTGTGGAGGATGAGGACGATTTGATGAGGACGAAGAGCTTGACCGATGAGGATCTTGATGAACTCAAAGGGTGTGTGGATCTAGGGTTTGGTTTCAGTTACGATGAGATTCCGGAGCTCTGCAACACTCTCCCGGCGTTGGAGCTCTGTTATTCCATGAGCCAAAAGTACATGGACGACCACCAGAAGTCGCCGGAGAACTCACCGGCGACGGATTCGTGTTCGTCGGTGTCGAGTCCGATTGCGAATTGGAAGATCTCTAGCCCTGGTTAGTGGCCTTTGTTCTCTTGGTTCTTGATTTTGGAACTGGAATCGTACATTTTTGTTCATCTTGATTTTACTGCTTGAATTGTGAATGAGGTGATTTTGTATCTTGGTTGTTTGAGCTTTCATTTTAGGATTTGTTTATAAACTTGTATGTAATTGCTTGAAACCCATTGGGGAGTTTCTTAATTTTTGCCCTAGTTCTGGTGTTGATCATTGAAATTTAGGGATTAGAACATGTTTTTTTCATGATATAGTAATCTATAATAGAGTGGATAAGTATGAATATTGAGAGATCTAGGACTTAAAACCTTCATTTTCTTTGTTCTACTATTATTAAAAAGAATTTGTTCTTTACTGGTTGGGTGAAGACAAAAAAAACTTCAATTTGTCTTTCACTTTAGACTGTGCTTATCACTTTGAATTCATGGGGTCCCAAATTTACAAGAGATAGCTACTAATTATCCTTCCCTGTTTTATCTGTAAATTTTTCTGGTGATAAAAACTCTCTAATTTCTAGCTATAACTCGTTTAATAGGAGATACGATTATCTAGAGCTTAGGTATCCTATTTTAAAAACCATATGATTATAATTGATAGGATTTCATTTCTCTCCTGGAGACTTGGAGTCTTTAAGTTATGTTCCTCTCGAGAGGTCTCGAATCACCCGAGTGAGCTTATTTGGAAAATTCATTATTACCTTTCAGATTTGAGGCTGGAACGAAAGTGAGTGCCTTCGTTATACAGTAGGATGAAGCTCAGATAACCAGTTTTTTTTAATAGGATTCCATTTTATATTTGTCCCGTTCTCAAGATTACAACTTATTGTTATACCTCTAAAGGCATTCTTCTGAACTTTTGTTGATGTTTACTCAAACAGGTGATCATCCAGAAGATGTTAAGGCAAGGCTCAAATATTGGGCTCAAGCAGTGGCATGTACTGTTAGATTATGCAACTAAGAAGAGACCATTAAATGGAAGTTTTGATTTGGTAGAGAAAGATGAATGCATCTCTTTGTACCAGTAACCTTTAGACGTATGGTGAACGACTTAGCTCGCCTTTGAGAAAAGATGGAATGAATGATGGAACGGATTGGTCAATGAGTGACTTATGAAGATGAATGTATCAGGTTTGAGATTAAGCATACACCAAAATGAGTCTGACTAAGCTAGGTTTGGTTAAATATGTAGTTCTTTTTGTACATTTGAGAATAAACTAATGATGATTTATAATATCAATAAGTTCATGAGTTCTACATCTATTTGTTTTGGTTTAAACATTAGTTGATGGTTTTTATGCAGTGGTTTTGACTTTGAGAGCCTAGCTTCCGTAACACCCATCACCCAGTCTCTTTCATTGACCTTTTTGCATATGCTGAAGGTAACTAACAGTGTTAACCCATCATCAATTGGTTCTTCTCTTCTCTTCTCTGTTTTGACCCCATTTCTGAAGCTAACTGACATTGACTTTACTAACTATCAGGTTTTTCAATGGAAAAGCAGGGGAGAGAGTTCATTCTTTTGTTGTTTCAATGTTTTAAGTAGGGAAGTTTTGGGTTGTAGATGGTATTGTCTTCTGGTTTATGCTATTCGACAACTCGAAATTGTAATCGAGACCAGGGAACCTATGTTCTCGATGTCGTTGCTACTTATGATTTCTAATCTCCCTTGAGTTGAGGGCTTGAATGCCAAAGAAAATAAAATGTTTGGTTTATGTTGAATTAGTACAAAGGTGATGAATTGTCATGCCTTCGCTGTTTAGTTCTTGTGTTCATAACATAAAGAATTTTGTTTTGCGAATGATACTGCCTGAAATATGCTTTCAATTATATAAAATCATTTTCTTATTAACATTGGAAGGAGAGAGATTCGATGTAAAAATGAAGATAGTGATAATTTTTTTGGTTGTAACCTCTTTGGCTGTTCAAAATCAATTTATGTGATATTAACTGCATAATCTTTTTAGTTACCATTTTTAAATTCGGACCAGTTTTTTGAAAAACATTTTAGCAAATGTATTTAATCTTTTGAGATTTTGCTATGATTTTTAAATAGAGAGGAGAGAAAAAAGATGTTTTTTTTTTTTTTTTTTAAATAATATTATATATTTATATTTGAAAAAATTGTGGAAAATTTACATTTTGTTCTTATCATGCTTGCTTATGTTACGCTTTAAAAAAAAGATTATACTGTTTAAAGAGGAAATTTTAGGTTCTAAAATTATTTAAGAACACAATTACCAAATTTGCTTGAAACTTCTCTGCTCAATTATTGGTGTTGATGGTAAAAACAGGGTTGCCGACGGTAAATTTTCTTAAAAAGATAAAAGGAAACCAATTCGATAACATAATTATAGAATTGATAGCTTTTTTTATAGAATTGATAGCTTTTTTTAGTTCAAATTAGAGAGGAGGTGTAGTATTATTATCTCAAATGAGATGAAAATAAAAAAAAAAATATTAATCGTTATATTTAATTAAAATTATTATGAAAGTCTGATATTACAAAAAAGACTATTCATTCTAACTCCCCAATAATTCATGACAAAAAAAACTTTCCAATAATTAGGTTGATTAGTTCAACTTCCCATAGCTTTCTATATTAGGGCCTCTAGTCAAATGGTTTGTTGGTGACGACTTGATAGTGATTTAACTTCCTCTTTCAACCATATTTGACTTTTTCTAAAATCATAACATTTTTATTTATTATCTAAAAAAAATAAAAAAAAATCTTATTTGTAATCATTTTTTTTTTCTTCAAATTCATCCATAGGATTAAGGAGAAAATTAAAACTTATACTTTTTTTGGTCAATAATATGTCTTTAACTAAGTTTATCGAGACTCTATTTAATTCCATTGAGAACAAAATATTTAAATTAAATTATAATAAATTTAAAACACAATGGTTTACATTTATGTGGGTGGAGGATGCACAATCAAGAACTACAAACAAATTTACTTTCAAATATATTATTGTACCAAACAAAATATGAGAGTAAACAAAATTCATTAACTGATTTCAAAATAAATAAATAAATAAATAATTCATTAAAATGAAAAAGGTTAAATAAAAGATTACCCGAAGATCAATGAAAAAGTCCACGCCAAAAATTACAATATGTCCACTAGTCTCGTTCAAATAACTAATTAGTTATTTATTTATTTTTATTTTTTTGAAATTTGTATTCATTTTCTCACAAAATTTCTACAATTTCTATGAACTGAATTATCGGCAAACAATGAAACACCATGCCTTCCAAGTACAACGAATATGAAACCAATATAATTTACAATATGATTTTGTTTCTCGAATACAACAAATGCGAGGGAGCAAGCAAACTATGGACGGTGGACAAAATTAAGGTCTTCCTTCTCACGATCAATTGATAAAAACTAGGGTTGACAGATAAATTCAAGATAACATAACCAAGCCTCACAAATTATTCTAGGTTTGTACATGTTTAGTTTGGGTTTGGGTTAGGGTTAAGATTCTCCCTTTTTTTTTTATCAGTTCAAACTTTTGAGCCAATCAATATTTTAATCTCATGTATTGTGGCAATTGGACCGATACATTTTCGAGTTAAATTATACGATTGTATTTGTTTATGTTTTCGCTTCAAAGTCACTCGTAATCCATTAATATGTAAAATAAAATAATCCGAGATTCCGAGGGCAAAACCCTTGTAAAGCAGCTATTAGCGGGAAAAGGGGAGAAGGCAGGTAGGAGAAAATGCAGGGAAAATTGAGGTCTCTTTCATTGTTTGGCGCTGGAGCGCTCTTCGGTTCCGTATCTACCTTCTTCATCCTCAAGCTCATTCACAGGCAAGTTTACCAATCGAACCATTTCTTTGTTATACTGTAGATTCCAATTTTCAATTCATCGTTCACATTCACAAATCTCTGTCTAGAGCTTGAGTAATCGTCGGGGAATATGAAAACTAATAATGTACAGTCTTCTAGCTTAGGGTTCTATATTTTGAAAGAAACAATCGAAGTTATGGTAATGTTTTCCCTTCTCTATCATATATATGTTCATCGATGATAAAGACCGATGAGTTTGATTGAGCTAGCTGCCTAGGATGTTATTTTGATAATTAGTTACTGATTTTGCAGACGGATAGCGAACCTAGCTGAAACCGAGGCAACCAGGCTGCGTGGTGAGTACTAAGTAGTCGTTGCATTGATACTGAATACATGTTTTCGTCCATCTTCTGGCTTATTGCATTCGAAAGATTGTATGATATTCGATGGTAAACTTAATTAAACGCTACATTGTACGGAGTTCATTTGTGGCTGAATCGCGGTTTAGTTTTTTGTGCAATCTGCAGTTACCTAGAGTTATTGTTCGTTGGCATAAGTAGACTACAAGAGTCGTGTTAATTTTGAGAAGGGGATCGTCTTCTATGATTTGGTCCTTCAATATTACGCTTTAGATGTACTCCATGGTTTAGGGTTTAGAACCCTAAACCTTAACACCATCCTAGATTGACCTAATGGTCAAAGAAAGCTTTGGGTATCCAAGAGGATCTGGATTTAATCCACGATAGGCCACCTAGCTAGGAAATAATTTCCTACATATTTCCTTGACATCCAAATATTGTAGAGTCAGGTGGATTGTCACGTGAGAATAGTTGAGATGTGCATAAGTTGACCCAGACACTCATGGATATAAGAAAAGTCTTCAATTGGCATATGGATGAATAAACGATGGAGGCGACTCTAGCAGAATGTCTATGTATTTTTTAAAGAGGAAATAAAACTTCAGTTAGAAACATTATACGCAAACATTTTATAGTTTAGGGTCATGAGCATCTGATGGCTTTGATTTGTTCTGCAAAGATTTATTTGATGCGAACTGAACTATTGATACGTTTCCTCTTATTTTTATTGTTTTTCCTTTCTCAGTTGCTTCAAAGCCTTATTCCTCAACTTGTGCTCTATTTTTTCTTTATTTTGGCTATAAACTCCGTTTTGCTAGTATCGTCTTCCTTCATTTCCAAAACCTTCCAGCAACTCAAATTTACCAAAAACCAGGCCTAAGACTGATATATATATATATATATATATATATATATATATATTTATTTATTTATTTATTTTCCATTTTTTTTATCCTTGTTAAGTTTTGCTGCAACTTGACTACTTCTACTAATAACAAACGAGCATCAGCTTGTAATTTAGCTCCCTTGGCTGTCACACAATGAATGTCACTGGTGGGCTGAGTATGCATTGTGGTGCTCAAGTCGAAATTTAGTATTTGAATTAACCCTTGTATCCATAGCTCTAGTCAGGGACTCAGGGAAGATTTGAATGTATATTTATTTTATTTTACTTGCATATTTTTAAACTTTAGCAAGAACTAGAAGTCCATATCATCGTTGAAATGCTCTGATCATAAGAGAAGCATTGCAGTTATATTCTTGATGGGAATTGGTGTGAGGGCTAGTTTGTAGATTTTCTGGTATCAGTGTAAAGCATGAGAAATGAATAATAACATCAGTGCTCATGCCTCAAAATGTTGTTTTTTCCTGTTTCTGTTGGAACTCACTCGAAGCAAGTTTTTGGGCATTATCATTAATTCTGTTGTCTAATTCATGATTCCTGCTTTGGTATTTCCTGTGAATTTGTTTTACTAATAATTTTAAATAAGATGATTCTTTCAATGATTGTTGAAGGTAATGGACATATGGTTGAAACTACCGTAAAGGACAGTTTTGTAGTTGGGTGTACTGGTCGTGGGATTTCTGGCGTAGACCTTCTAGCTGATGAAATTGTTTCCGAACAACTAACAAGGTATTTTTCTTTTCATTTGTTTTTGGCAAGTTGTTTTTATTATGATGGGTTCATGGTTTTTTGGAAATTTCTGTTTCTATTATTTCTTTGATTTAAGTAGGATTTAATTTTCTACAAGTTACATTCGCAACTTAATATATTAGCACATAGGGATAGTTGTCCATCCACGTCTTCCCAAAATCTAATGGAGGCTCATAGTCAAGTTTATGAGATTTAAACCACTAGTTAGTTTTTTAGGGTCCAGGTGTGATGTAAGAGTTATTATTCTGGCTGGATTTGTATTTATTTTTATTGTTTGTCTTTTTGGTCTTTTAAGTTTAGATTAGTTAATCTTCCTTAGGTAAATATTGTTTTAACCGTTTTAATAAATTTCCTAAGGCTAGTTGAATATAAGAGAATTGGTTCTTTGATGTATGCAATAAATTTAATGAATTAACTTCGTTTTTTTCTCTGCAAGGTGTGTTTTATGTTTAGCTTTTGACATGTTAATTATACACCTATTGTCATTAGGAACATTCAGTTCTTTGGACTTAGCTCACAGAAGAATGTGACTGCATCTTATGTTGTGGTAATTGGTCTTGGTGGTGTTGGGAGTCATGCTGCTATGATGCTTCTGCGATCAGGGGTTGGCAGGCTTCTCCTTGTTGACTTTGACCAGGTCTTATACATATCTTTCAGGAAAATGGTGACTTTTGTAAACACTTGATTCTAGCTTCTTGTGGAATCACTGGCTTCCACTGCTTGCTAATCTGCAAAAGATTTCTTTTCCCTCTAAATGATTGTGATTGCAGATGACTTCAATGATCTTCATGTCAAGTCTTAGCATTCATTAGCTTTTATGTCCAATATAGTACTTTTATATAGTTACTGACCAGGGTCTCGTAGCCTGATGGCCTGGAAGATGGACTGAATTTCAGTCTAACCCTGGTTGCAGGCTCGATTCCCAGTTGGTCAAGAGAAGAGACTTTGAGAAAAATACTTTTTATAGTTCACGTATTTTATAATTTTATGAATCTTCCTGGATTTGGTGTCAGTACATTATATCTACATCCAAATGTATGAATATAATGCATCTATTTTCTCTAGGTATACTCATTTGATTATTGCTCGAATAGGTGTCACTTTCTTCTCTAAATCGGCATGCTGTTGCAACAAGAGCAGATGTCGGTGTCCCAAAAGCTCAGTGCCTGAAGGAGCACTTTCTGTCCATCTTTCCAGAGTGTCAAGTCGAAGCAAAAGTGTTATTATATGATGCAACATCTGAAGAAGAAATTCTTTCTGGGAAACCTGATTTTGTTTTAGACTGCATTGACAATATTGATACAAAGGTGCCTATTTATCTGCAACGCTGTAACTGATTACTAAATCTACTTATTATTTTTTTAAACATGATTTAATCAGCAGTTGTTTTATTATTGATGCCTAAATCGAAATATAGAGAGATGATAACTAAGGATGATGGTATTAGAAAATTACCGTACTTTCAGTAATATAAAAGAAGCATTAATTCACTGTTTATTGGGGTCATTTACCTAAACCATATTTGTGAAACATTATACAATTGGGGGTGCGGTATTGCTAGGCCTCCTATTAAGTTTACATACGCGAGGAAGAATAGGAGAAGGAATAAGGGCCTCTAGGGTGATGATAAATTTTCCATGAAAACAAGCTTTTCGGCCAAAGAAATAGTTTGTTTTTTTTTTTTGTTTTTTTTTTTCCCCCTAAAAAACTGCTATTGTGATACGATCCCGAGACCTCTGAAAGTCTACTCGAGGCGAAGCACGAAGACGAAATAGTTTATTAGTATTTAATATTATGTGCTAATTGTTTTATGAATTATAATAACTTTTTATGCTTTATTAGAGTTTATTACTAAATTAGGTTATTTCCTAGGTTTACTATAAATAGGATAAGTTAGGTCATTATTGGCCATTGGTTGTCGTCTTATGTACTCTGGCTCTAAGGGAGATTCTCTCTAGAGGTTTATTAATAAAATAGTGGTAGATTCTATCATATTGATGTCGTCAAATTTTACTTCAATTTATTGATGTTTTTATTTGAATGTGGTTTTCTAATAGGAATTTGTTTTAATTATCATATGTGATAGGTATCACTTCTTGCTGCGTGTGTACGTAGGGGCTTGAAAGTATTATCAGCAACAGGAGCCGGAGCTCGTGCTGACCCAACAAGAATTCGTGTGGCTGATTTAAAAGAGTCAACAAATGATCCGTTATCTCGATCGGTAATGTTTCTTGCTTGCAACAAGATTTTTCTTTTAAGCTAAATATTTTTTTTTTTAACCAGATTCCTTCTAGAAGACTGCACCAGAGAAGTCAACTAATTATTTCTTTTTCACAAAAAAAAAAAAAAAACATGTTTTAAATTCAACTCTTAATTTAGAGGATAGTTTGTCATTTATTTTGGTTTGGCTCATATAAACTTTTAAACCACTTTATTTTTTATTTTTATGTTTGGAAAACAATTAGAAGGTTAGAGAGTCACTTTGAAAGAATAATATTTGTAAGTGAAACTCTTAAAAGCACTTGAAAAGATAATTTTGTGTTAAGTAGATAACAACTCCCTTTTCTTGTGTTGAGCTAACATTTACTAGTATGTCATTTTACGATATGCCTGTTATTTAATTTTATAATAATGCATCAACATTTAAAAACTCTTTTTTGAGAATTTAGGCTGTGGATATTTGTAAACTATAGGTGAGGCATCGTTTGCGGAAAGGTTATGGCATTGAAGGGGGCATTCCTGTTGTGTTTTCTTTAGAAAAACCCAAAGCAAAGCTGCTTCCATTCCAAGGACCAGGGGGAGAAGCTGAAAATCCTTCAGATTATCAGGTGAGGAATTTACACGTGATACAAAAATATCTTTTTATAGCAAGACCAGCATGCTTTGGGGCTACTTTATGTACTTGCTTCTGAGGTAAACAATTCTCGACTTGACAATGAATGAATTGTGTTGAATAATAGTTGGTAGATTCTGTAAAAAAAAAAAGTTGGTAACTGTCGCACTGAAAAAGTATCACAGCAGTGGCTAAACATTCTAAATTTTTATCATGATATCAGATAGTACCTGGTTTCAGAGTTCGCATCATACCTGTTCTGGGCACCATCCCTGCAATTTTCGGACAGATAATGGCCTCATATGTTGTAACACAACTAGCAGGGCTACAAGTGGAAACAGAGCCTGTTGTAAATTTGGACATTGATCATTATAGGTTGCTTCATCAGCGACTCATTGAACATGAGGAATCATTGTATGGCACTGCCATGCAAGTTCAGGTGTGCAAACTTTCATATGAAGCCTTAATTAATTTTGCCCTGAGTTATGTTGATGTTCCATTGTCCTCATTTTTATTTCTTTTGGATTTGTTTGCATGCATGCTAGTTACTAGATTAATTTAAACATCCTTAATAAGTTGAAAGATGTTGATGTTTTCTGAGTTGGACATTTTCACTATGATTTTGAGTGTATGAAGTGAAGGTATTTTATTCCATTTATGCACTTTTTAGTTTCCATATCTAAATGACTCATTAGTAGACAACATCTTTTTTGTTAACTGCAGTCTATCATTCTATTGTTGTTGAAATCCAATAGTTAGCATTCTTACGGTGTATCTGTGCATTCGGATGCCATTGACTGTAGGTGGATGTTGAAGAAGTGATGTTTGTTACAAAAGAGCTCTGGCATGGAAGAAGTGCAAAAGAGCAATCTGCAAAAGATGTTGGACGCGGAATGTGGCGAGCTATTAATGAATTAATGCTTGTGAGGTATGAATAGCTTTTCTGTTAGTCTTGCCTAATATTCAATAATATTTGCTGGGATTTAAATAGAAAGGTATCTTCTTCTTGGCCCCACTTTTTCTCGTTTCTCGTTTCTTTGAACATGAACATTCATAATCATCTCCGTTTCTTAAAGTTATATAATTTCTTTTGGGTTTTACATATCTTATTGGTGAAGATAAACATATATTTTACTCAGAATTCTTTGAACTGCATTGATAACCTCGATTTTTGTTTCCATAACATGGGACGATGCGATGAAAATATGAAGTGTTGGATGTCTGTTGGATGTCCCAAACATTTCACTAACATAAAATGAAGTTGCCATAAGTTGACTGGATTTTTTTATAGATGTTCAGTTTCTCTGGTGCTGACATTTTGTGTACAAATTAGGTGGGACCGAGAAAAACCAGCATCCGCGGATAACTTAATTCTTTTGAAATTTAAAGAGGTAATTCAGCTTTAAAAGTTCTATGGATTTCTAGAAATATTGCCGAAGATCGTTCTATTATGTTTTGCAACTCATCTGTGTTTCTGTCATTTCTTTTATCTTATTATTTGAAGGCGTTCACTTTCTTGACCAATTGTGTACTTCGTTTAAAAGTGTGCGTCTATTGAATGCTTGCTTGCATTTCCCTCCCTTAAATTAAACTAAATATTGCTCGTTTGGTGTTAATAATTTCAAAATTTGGAGGAACTCTGTTTTTTTTTTCCCTTCATTTCTTTGAAAAATAGGAAGGTTGTTTACAAGCTGTTAATGTAAATCGCTGAACTCATTTGTTTTCCACACCTTTTAAATCTAAAAAACTTTAAAGTAGATTTGTTATGAAACTGACTAAGCTTTTGCAGATAAGAATTTTTGTTTTGCACGATTACTTTACTGCTACAAAGTGCAAAAAGACTGCCATAGTCCTCTTGCAACACACTCCATTACATCATATATGTACCAACTTCACCTTGTAATCATTTTTATGAATAAAGAATTCGTTGAATAAAAATAAATTAAAATTGTGAACTACCGTACTCATTTCATTTTTTTGTTTCGTTTCTTCTGGTTTTATCTTGGTCCTAAGTACGTATGTGAATCTATGATTGATGTTAAGTTGAGTTTAGTCATGTGGTTCCTTGATGCAGGCTGACGAACATGAGTCAACGACCCTAGATGACATAAAAGAAAAGGAACCTGAATTCTTTATGAGGGTAACTGCTATTTTGAAGCGAGCCGAGATAGAATTTTCCTTGTGAAAAAGATAACACATCTTTTTGTGGATTAGATTAGGATTTGTTGCTTTCATCCCAATATTATCAGTTTTTCTTCTTTTTAATTTTCTTTAGTTTTACAGGGAGGTTTTAGTGGTGTCTTAATTTCTAAACCTTAGATTATCAATTTTACAGTTAAACAAAATTTTGGTCTAATGAATTATTTTTTTGAGATTCTGAAATCTAGTTTGTTGCCGCGGCCTCTCCAGTTCAGTGCTGCCATTCGCTCTGCTCGTGCAATTGCAGTGTTTCTTAAGCGGTTTGCTCTGATTTTCGGTACGGTATTTTCCCAATCTCCCTCGTAGTCTTTCTTCTCACGTGAAAAACTCAAATTATGACTTGTTTAATGAAAAAGAATGGAAGAGTTGTTTTGATCTTTGTATTAGATAGCATGGACATTCATCTCAAAATATGTCCAAAATCAATTGGTGATGAGAGTACTATAGTCCACCTATCTTTGACCTGAGGACTTCCTACCTTTCCAATGTAGGACAATAGTGAGATCCTAACACTTTGGACTTAACTGTCGTGTGCGTCTTTCCATTTAGGCTTTGATCATCAGCATATCTTTTTGGTATTTGCAAAAATTGCTTTGTTGCTTTACATTAGAATGAATTTGATATCCGTGACTGTCCATGCCAACTTGCGTACACTTCGACTAATGTCACGAGACATACCTTTTTCTTTACAGCTCGTTATTGAAAGTGGTGGCTCCTTCATCCACTCTTTTAATTCCTAGCTATTTGTTTTGGCTTAATGTTTATATTTGTTGTAGATTATAGACGAAAAAAAAGGGGATAAATGAGTCTTCAAAAAAAAAATCCCCCTATTAATACTAATGGTTGTAAATATGAGTCCAGAGTCGTCGATGTGCTTTATATGACATTTATGTAAAAATGTATAGAATAAAATTGACATACATATCAAAAAGAAAAGGGATTTTGACAATATGTGTAAGATTAAGGATTCAAACTTCTCACCTTTTGATTTTTTTATTGTTATTTTATTCAATAATATTTGGATAAACTCATAAGTATATTTTATTTCTGTTAAGTTGTGTTGTGTTTTTGTTGTCTTCTAATCTATTAGTTGATGGTATATCATTTATGACAAATTAGTTAAGTTTATATTGGCCATAAAATATTCTTACCGAATAATGCATATTAATAAATGGTATAATGTTTTTAAAAATAAGATAAAGATGGCTACATTAGTGAATCTTTGCCATACTCTTTAGTCTTTATATTTGAGTTCTTATTGGTCTTTCATTGACAACTTTTTAAAATAGTTCTATAAGAATATATTTGTAGTTATCCTCAATAATAAAGCTCTCAATTAATGACATTATAAGATAGTTTAAATTATGGTGTCAGCCGACATATAAATTAATTTTTTTTTATAATTTTATTTAATAATTTCAAAAAAGAAATTAATAAATAAATAAATAAATTTTTTATTGAAAATAAAATGTTATAGGATCA
This sequence comes from Sechiopsis laciniata, assembly GCA_037833695.1. NCBI lineage: Eukaryota > Viridiplantae > Streptophyta > Magnoliopsida > Cucurbitales > Cucurbitaceae > Sechiopsis > Sechiopsis laciniata. The sequence goes on from JBBMKA010057977.1 coordinate 16,603, forward strand.
TGATTGAGTCCATGAATGTTTTTTCTTATATTTCGTTGATGGTACTTGCTATAAATGTCCATTTTAAAAAATTTACCATTCACGCCATGTTCAATTAAATAGTGGGGGATTTAAAAAAAAAAAACATAATTATAATAATTAAATAGTGGGGGAATTAAACGTAAAAGTAATGAATATTAATTTTGACCAAGTAAATTTTCTTGTCATTCACGAAATCATGGATACAGGGTGAAAAGAGCAAGTGTGTGTGTATATATATATAAATATATAAATATTACAATAACAAACAATTATTAAATAAGACTAAACATGACAATAACTGATGTTAATATGTTTTTCAAAAAAAATTAAGTTCAAGGCTCAGCTGTGACATTATTCGATGTTTTTGGTGCCTAGCCTAGAGACGGGTGTGATTACCTTGTTTAAAAATATATATATATTTTTCAAAAAAAAAAAAAAACTAATGTTAATATGATAATTTTGAACAGTAAAATTTTCTTTCCATACACGAAATTATGGATACAAGGCAAACACGGCAAAACAAAAGAATACAGGACAAAAAGAACAAATTGACTAACTATTATTATTTATTGTTTTTTTTTTTACAGTGACCAACGATTATTAAAAAAGACTAAACTAACAATAATGAATGTTAATTTTAACCATTGAAATTTTCTTGAAATACACGAAATTATGGAACAAGTAATGACTTTATATTATTTTTGAAAAAAACAAACGCTAGATATTATTAATTTATAAGAGTAAGTTTTTTTTAGTCAAAGAACTTCATTACATAATAAACCAAACCTTACTGCCAATCTCCCAAATAAGAGAAATCAAAATAGAGAAAACCTTTATCATGATCCACATCACAGATCGAGGCAACAAAAAGATGAAAAGTTGTAAATCAAGAGATTTTTAATAGGATATGAAACAACTTTTAATCCGACTTTTTTGACATAAAAGAATGACATATCCTAACGTAATAGCCAATAACAAATAGTCAAACCTACCCTGGATAGCATTAAAGAAACTTTATGGGTTAATCCTACGAACATGAAAATCACTGAAGAACATGAACCCACTAAAATATAAGAAAAGAGCTTTAAAACCATGGAAGAATGAAGTCTTCTTCGAAAAGAATGCGCATCCATCAATATTAGAATGTCATTTATCAATGAGCTCATTCTTTGGCCAAAACAACTGGAAAAACAACATACATAAATTCAAATAGAAATTATAAGAGTTAGTTGGAAATTCAACTTGTTATTAGGTGAATTACACATCATGTATTAGCCCATTTGGTGAGTTAATGTTTAACTTGCGTTAATTAAGGGTTAGTTTACTAATCATGAGAGATGTGTATTGGTGCTCCTATATAAAGCACATTTGGGGGTTTCTT
>JBBMKA010057998.1:0-17998 GCA_037833695.1 Sechiopsis laciniata
TGCTAGATGATGTGACTTGCGTACTGTACCCTGGCTGGGGATTCTTACTGAGTGCCTTTGTACTCACCCTTATTTCTATAGTTTTTCCACTAGGTAACTTGGGACAGCACCGAGACGGCTAGAGGAGGAGCTGGATGATCATAGGAGTCCGCTGAATTGTCATTTTTCATTTATTTTATGGATTCAGCATGTTGGCTTATTTTAAGGATTTGTTTTAGAACTGTTTTATTATACTCTGGTCAGAGGATTTCAATTGTTTTGTTTTGAACCATGTTGTATTTGGTTTGTTGCTTTGCTAATAAATGTTGATTTCCAGTTGAATTAAGTAATTGTCAGATTTTACATGATTTAAATCCATGCATGCTGAGTAAGAACCAGGTTTATGATTGTTTTAGAGTCGGGTTCTTACAGTATCGCTGTGGCATCTTCGTTTTGGTCACTTACATCATAGTGGACTAAAAGAGTTAGTGAAGAAGGATGTGGTGCACGGGTTACCAGACATGGACTATGAAAGAAAGTTTTGTGAAGACTACGTGTTCAGCAAGCATGCAAGAACATTGTTTCGGAAGAATGCAGAATATCGAGCGAAGCAACGACTCGAGATGATTCATACAGATATATGCGGACCAATTACCTCAGAATATTTTAGCGAAAAAAGGTACTTCATTTCTTTTATTGATGATTTCTCATGGAAAACTTGGGTGCATTTTTTGAAAGAAAAGTCAGAGGCATTCGAGGCGTTCAGAAGATTCTAAGTAAGGGTGGAAAAGGAAACTGGTAGACTGATCAAAGCTGTGCGATCTGATAGAGGTGGCGAATATACTTCGATGGCTTTTATGAAGTATTGCGAGGATCAAGGCATAAGGCGATTTCTAACCCCACTATACACTCCTCAATAAAATGGTGTGACCGAGAGAAAAAATATAACCATTCTTGATATGGTTTGAGCAATGTTAAAGAGTAAAAGTATGCCAAAGAAATTTTGGGCGGAAGTAGTGCAGTGCGCAATATATGTGAAACATCGATATCCACATGAGGAGATAGATGTTAAAACACCATAAGAGGCATGGAGCAGACAAAAGCCAACAGTTTCGCATCTTAGAGTGTTTGGTAGTGTGGCTTATGCAAGAAGTATAAGAGCAAGAAGTATGTGTTTATTGGCTATGATGAAAAAATAAAAGGGTACAAGCTGCTTGACCCAATAAGCAAGAAGGTGATGGTGAGTCGCAATGTGTGAGTAAATGAAGAAAGTGAATGGGACTGGAACAATTCGATGGAAGTTAGCATCGAAGTTGGGGAATTACAGGTCATTGCATCAACGAGTATGCCAAGAGAGTCCGAAACAACTAAAAATGAAGATGAACCGCAACAACCCACAATGTGGAATTTGCAAGATTTGTACGATGCGACAAATAAGGTACATCTTGTATGTCTTTTGGCAGATGCAGAAAGTATTAACTTTGAGAAAGTAGTGCGAGATGAGAAGTGGCGAACCGCAATGGACGAAGAGATCAATGCGATTGAGCGCAATGATACATGGAAGCTTATAGAATTGTTAAATGCAAGTCGATCGATTGGTGTGAAGTAGGTATTAGAGAAGAATATGAATGCGTAAGAAAAGATAGCGAAAGACTAGACTTGTTGCGAAGGGATCAAGCAGAAAGCGGAAATCGAATGGTGAAAAGCTTTTCACCTAACCTAATGTAGCATACTCGATCATCCTGCACTTTCTTCTTCCGAACTCGTTGCAGACTACATGCGTGGGTAGCTAATTGATGCATGTATATTAAATAAAAATACAGCAGTGTAAAACATAATAACCTACACTCCTAACATGCTTCTACAAATGAATTCTCACCGAAAACCCCTATAACGCAGCATGGCAATAAACACAAGTAGAAAGAAAAAATTAGCCAATTTTATAACTACTACTAAATGTTCATAGCTATAACTACTCCTAAGAAAAAAAATAAAAAGTTGGAATTTGTGCGATTGTAAAGTGTGCAGTCCCCTTGTCATCGGCTCTGAACACCACCAGATGCTTTTCTTTAAGATTGGCTTTTGGCCAACCGACCAACTCACCGAGCCTTGGCTTTCCTCTTGCTATTTATAGAGATGAATTACTTGGTTACAAAGTTGATGTGAGCTGGAAAATCTTCATTAATGCAGGATCTCTTGATTTTCGCTAGGATTTATTTGATTGACGCTCTCTTAATTTCATGATCGATTCTTTGTTTGTTTCTTGTTGGCGTGATTCTTCAAACACGGCTTCCTTGTAAATGCCCAATTCTACTGCGTGGATCGCCGTTCGCATTGATTCGTCCTTCCCGCATAAACGTTTTGTGTATTCCTGCATTACATAATGTTTTAGCGCAATTTATTCAATATTTGTACTTAAACCACGAAGCTGCACTTGGGATGCTAAGTTATGAATGCATGCAATTTTCATTAGTTTTTACTCGCAATTTACTATTATCGCCCGTTTATTTCCTTCAATCCTCAGAATAATGCAAACTATAATAGCCTAAAATGTGCTCTATTTGAGAGCTATCAGCTGCTTAAGTAATTCTAGAAGTAGTTACTCATGGCTTGGTGTTAACTACGAAGAGATAACAATTAGAAGCATTTCTTTGTTGCCTAGTGATGACTCTCAAATAGAGCCATTATTTATGATAATTTAGAGTCACTGTTTGGCATTATTATAGAAAAATCTAATGCAGAAAAGGTGAAATAAAGAGGAAAAGGTGAAAAAGGCTAATGTGGACGCATTAGAAGAATAATTGGAGAAATATGCATTATAACGCTAAAACGCTAAATTTATACTTTAAATGTGTATTTTGGGAATCGCTTATGCTAATCAGTAGTTTTATAGGAACTTGGATGTGGAGCAAGAGATGGATTAAGCGATGCAAAATGGCAAGGATCAATGCGAAGTAGAGAATTCGATCAGACCATGCGATCAGCAAAGAACCATGTAGAGTTAAATCATGCGACGACAGTAGTTCGGCAAAGACGCCAAGTCACACACAAGCAAAAAACAAGGAAAGAATTAAGTGAAGAAGCAATTTTTGACTAACTAGACACTATGAGACAAATTGCAAAAATCACGAGATCTATACCTTAAATCACACGACGAGATTGGCAACTATCAATCAGTATAATTTTGCTACGCTAATTTGGCTACCGACCCAAACCAAGGAGATTCAAGAAGATTTAGAATGAGATTATAAGAAGGAACCATTACAACCATTTAGAGAGGGGGGAGGGGGGAGCGAACTAGAGAGTTCACCACAGTTTTTGTTTTACTTTGTTTTGATTTCATAGACTCAGTGTGGCATTAAAGTAATACTGTTTTCAGCATGTCAATTTCTATGTTGTTATCTGTGTTTCTTTTCTGAACTATGAACTAATTTCAAAAAGGCTAAGTTAGGAAAAAATGGAATAGCTTACGCATGAGTTAGATACTCCTCCTTTATGTTTTTATCTTCTCACGCATTAATGTTAATATAATCATTTTCTCCATTTCATTCTCTACCCTAAATATTCTGCTTTGACCTGTGCTATGCTGATTTCTCACTTTTTGATTGTGCGTTTCAAAAACATTGCCTAAATATGCTGAAATTTAATCTGCCCTGGGATTGTCAATAGTTAATAATTCTGACGAGATTGTTTTGGGACGGATCCTTTTTAAACTTAGGAAAAATGCACACTTTCTTGGGGAGGAATCCAAAAACTCGAAGCAGGGAGATTGAACCTTAGAACAAATTAAGTTTGGGGGAACTAAGTCTCACCTTCATTGCGGATAATGAAGACTTTAAGTTTGGGGGTGAGGGCAAGCCCATGGAGTGTTTTGAGAAAAAAGAAAAGATGTGAGTATGCTGAGTGATGTTTTTCAAAAAAAAAAAAAGCTTTGAGTGTGAAAAATAAAGATTAAAACATTCTGGATAAAAATGAAAGGCACAGAAGAGCGAATAGCTGTGGGCATCCCAAAGTACTCCTCTGGCACCCAGATAGCGCAAACTTAAGACATTCCATTACTTAGGTGGAACATTTTATGCTCAAGTGAACCATACTAAGAACTACAGAATTGTGGCTATGAGTGCAACCAGAGTAGGAATGTAGAAAGTATAGCAGAAATCCTTAACGGATCTGCAAATAAATAAGCCACGGACAGAATGTTTTGAATAAGCTTAAGGTGGTCGAGAGGGTGGTTTAGCTGTGTTAGAGTCATAAGTTTCCAAACTATAGGGTGTGCGTTGTACTAAGCGCAATTAAAAGAAGAACCGAGACAAAATTGAAAGAATTATAGTGAGAGAAGGATCAGGATGATTAAGCGTATGGCGTATTAAGGCAATAATAATCAAAAGAAAGAATTTTTTTTAGTGAGACAGAAAGCATAGCATTGTAATTAGCATTTTATTTATAGCAGCTTTACACCTATAATAGCATCATCGAGACGAGCAATGATTCAAGTTTGGGGGTTTGATGACTCTCAAATGGAGTCAATATTTAATATCTTTTAGAATCATTGTTGGAACTTATCACTGAAAATCTAATGCGAAAAAGGTGAATATAATGAGTAAAAGGTGAAAAGAGACTAATGCTTACATATTAGGGGAATAATTGGAGAAGTATGAATTATACACAAAATGGCTTTATTTTAGTCTAAATGGGTGTTAAAAAGTGGGTGCGCACTGATAGCTCTCGAATAGCGCATAAATTAACCTAGTTTAGTATGCATTTTTCTATGGTTCAAGGGAAATAATCAAGCTATAAAAGACTTAATTCGAGTAAAACTGTTAGAAACCGTATACATTCATCATTTAGTATAACAAAGGCTCAGCATCGCATTTTAGAGTAAAAGAATGAATAAATTGTGCTAATTGCAATATAATGCAGGAAATGCAGAACTTAGGTGCTAGGAAACAAAGCAATGTACACAGCGAAACATAAACCCAACATGATGGGGTCACATGGAAGTCGCGTTCAAAGAATCACGCCAAGAAGGAAAGAACAGAAAAATCAATCAAGCAATCGATTTGGCATCAATCAAGGAATTCCAGCAGAAATCAAGGAATCTTGCACCTAAACTTGATAGCAAAGTATAACCTTTCTATCGCACGCCCCGCCCAGGTTTAGTATGAACAACTGCTGCAGAAACCGAGTTAGCCATAAATCATTATGTGCGGAAAACACTTATTAAGATAGGGAAGAGTGAAATCTAATTACCGTTTATGCATATTCAGCATCTTCTACATCTGTAATTTTTTCCTATGCTCATTAATTTATTGCATATTTAGAGTCTTAGTAAAAAAACCCAAATCAACTATCGAATTCATGCTCTTTTTTTTTACTTGCATAACTCTTAAATTAGTAAAAGTAATTCTAGACATCAATCCCTATGGATAACGATAAATTATATACTTATTACTTGCTACATTCTGACCGTGCATACTTGCGTGTAGCGATTCCGAAGCCACACTTAGCAATAAGTTATGCTTAGAATTCATTCATTACATAGTTATAAATCGCATCGGAACGTAGAACCCATCAAGTCTTTGGCACTGTTGCCAGGGAATACTTGTATTTAAGGGGAACCGAGATTAAAGTCGCATAAACCAACAAGGAAAGAAGTCCCAACACATTACTAGAAGCAGCAATCATCAAAGATGGCATCAATCACTTTGCGAATCAGTATTAGAGCTGATGCACGATTTATCGTTACGATATAACTACGTAATTAATGAATTCAAAACTTAACTTATTGCTAAGCGGAGCTTAAAATCACTACGTACAAGTATACGCGGTCGGATTGCAGTAAGTAATAACTTTATATTTTATCGATCCCACAAGGACTGAGGTCTAGAACTAGTTTTACTAATTTAAGAGTTGGCCAAGGAAATAAAAAGTATGTAATTGATGGTTGATTCGGTTTTTCTTTTAAGACTCTAAATAACAGTAAACTAATGAGCATAGGTGATGAATGCGAATGTAGAAGATGCTGAATATGCAATAGTGGTAAATAGATCCCACACTTCCCCGTCTTAATAAGTGTTTTTTGCACTTAATGATATACAATTAACCTTGCTTTTGTAGCAATCTCTTGTATTGAACCTGGGAAACGCGTGCGATAGTAAGGTTATTCCTAACTCCTTAAATCATGCAAGAGATCTCACGATGAACCTATCATAAAATATTGGGCCTGCCTTCAGTTCCCTCTTTCGAGTTGAAGGTTAGGATGCGTGGGTAGCAAGCCGACGCACACTTAAGAATTGAATTGCAAAAGTATAAGAACTAAGTACCTACAACAACAACATGTATCCTACACGCGAATTATCACCATAGCCCTTATCTAACAAGACATATGAAAGATCAACAGATAATAAAGGGAATTTAGATATCTCATTACTAAATGTCGAAACAGTTCTATAATTTTTTCCTAACTATTAAAATACTAAAATAAAACAATAGATAGGAATTGATGCGGTTGTGAAGTGTGCAGACTCCTTGTCATCGGCTTCCATAGACACTACCAATTCTGGTTTGTGCAGATTTGCACTCGGCCAACCCACCTGTTTTAGCCAACCTCACCAGCTCCTCGATTGCAGCTTCTTTCTAGCTTTTAATAGAGTTGATTTGCTTGGCTAACAAAATGAGGCAAGCTGGAAGATCTTCATTAATACAGGATTTCGTGATTGTTGCTGAGATTTCTTAAATTGCGCCAAATTGATCGCTTAATTTATTTTCTGTTCTTTCCTTATTAGCTTGATTCTTCAACTGCGACTGCCTTGAGATTGCATTATGTTGCGCTTGTGATCCACAGTTCGCATTGGTTCGTTCCGCAGCACCAAAGTTCCACATTTCCTACATTGAATCACATTATGCACAGTTTATTCACTTGAAATGCGATGCCGAGCCTATAGCCTGCTACATGATGAATGCTTATGCTTCCCAACAGTTCTACTCACATTGAGTCCTTTATAGCTTAATTATTACCTGTGAACCTTAGAAAAATGCATAATAAACTAGGCTAAATTATGCTCTATTTGAGAGCTATCAGGAGCAAAAACATTACTTCGCCGCAAACACGTTTTTATCAACAATTAGGCTCTGCGTAGGAGACCAACAAAACAATTTTCTATTCAAAGTATCCTAACTAGGCGAATCACACGCAGTTTGAGGGAGACCATAGCAGCATTTTTCAAGGGAAAATTGATAGAGGTTGCAGCATGTATCATACGAAGGAATTCAGAAGTCATGAACCTGGATACTCAATGTACAATTATGAGCAATCTCCTAGAGACATACATAAGGAAGATGAAATGCAGCTAAAACGTAAAAATTGGATGAGGGAAAATAGAATCATTTCCACACCCCAAGATCCAAATTGCAAAACTGATTCTGCGTTGGAGGTAACACTCAGGAAAAGTGTAGCCAACAAAAAAGTTATAAAACTAGACATACATTTCTAATGGCTGAGGCACTTAACGAGGTGGTAACAGATGAAATCGACTATAAACTCACATGGGAATATTTAAGATTGACCACCATGAAAAGGAATGAAGAGGCCATAGCTTTAAGGCGTGCAGCAGAAGACGAAGAAAAAAGGATGCGATATCAGCAACAGGAAGAAGCTTGGGTGAGGTTCGCCAACCCAAAAATTCCAAAAGCTGATAATAACTAGGAAGTTGTGAGTGAAAACGAAGCAGGTTCCAATATTGATATTGTTCAAAATCTAAGTAAAGACAGTCATTGCGAGGATGCCAATCCTCAACCATTTAGCTTCATGAGTAATTAGCATACTTATAACTCTCAACTCGAGCATATTTTAGGCTGTTATTAAGTATATTAATCTTAAGAAATAGGAGAAATAAAGGTCAATAATAGTCAATTTGCGAGTAAAAGCTATTAATAGTCGCATGCATACATAAAGTAGCATCGGAAGCATGGTTTCGCATTTTTTGCATAAAACTTGAATAAACTGTGCCTAATCAATGCTAATTGCAAGAAATACGAAGCCAAACCGCGGAAAGGACAAAATAACGTGAACGATGACCAACGGCGCATGAAGGCGCGAGTTCAAAATGAAAACACGTTCGAAAAAGACACGCCAACAAGGAAATAATCAAGAATCAACAGGTTGAGCATAAATCTTTATACAATTTAGAGTGTTAAGAATAACCTCACTATTGCTTGCTTTGCTCTAAAATAGTATGGAGATCTCAGCGAGAGCATGATCTACATAAATCATCAAGTATGAAAGTGCTTGTTCGAACTAGGAAGCAAGAAATTTGATAACTAGTTTTGCATTCTTAATATCTCCGATTCTTGATTATTTATTTCTTCTCATTGCATTCATATTTATTTCTGTTACATTTGCATCACGTTTATTTCAGTACACAAAACAAACCACAAATCTCAACTATATGCTTTTTACTTTTTGCATAACTCTCGTCTTAACTCTACTAATTCTAGAACATCAATCTCTGTGGGATCGATAATTGTATTACTTGCTTACTGCAATTCGACAGTGTATACTTGCACGTAATGCAATTTTGAGTCACACTTAGCAACAAGTCTCTCCGAATTAGTTACTGTACAATTATATTAACTCTCGAGTTGCACCGGCTGCTCAGCAGTAGCCGCCCGGTCAAGTTTTTGCGTCGTTACTGGGGATTGATTATTAGAATTAGAGTTATTAAGAAGAGAGTAGTTTTTATTGCTTTAACGATTGAAACTTGAATTTCAGGGTAACCGAGACTCAAGACACAGCAACCAACAGGGAAGGAAGTCTCATAACCAAACATTACCACGAGCACGATAGATGGCATTCAATCACTTTACGAATGAGCAATGGAACGATTACAATAACCTGCAGTATACACTACAATTTCAGCAACAAAGCTATGCGGAAGAGATCAATACAGCACCATCTTGTTCAATATATCCTAATTGGGAGTATCAACCCAGTTTTGGGAAGATCACAGCAGCTTGCCGCATCAGAATGGTCTACAAAGAGAATGCAGCAACATGAGCAATATATGGGAGACTAAGAGTCATGAACCAAGGCATTCTGTTTACGATCATGGACAATTTTTGCAAGACATAGCTTCAAAAGAAGAAGAGCAGCTAAGACGGAGAAAATGGATGAGAGATAATGGTATTATATCAGAACCTCAACAGCCCAACAATGAGCATAAAGCACCCTAGGAAGAATATGTAGAAGCAAGCAACGTACGAGCAAAAAAGACATACATAAAGGTCAATATACTAAGAAGGGTTTCAGCAGTAGATGTAAGAACCCAACTCTAAAACAGTCCTAAAAGCAGTTCTTACTCAGCATGCATGAATTTAAAACCATTAAAAACATGAAAGGAACTAATGGTTTTATGTGGAAAGTAAACAGTCCAAACCATAAGTATAAAACCAACACAATTTAAGCCTCTGGCTAGAGATTATTAAAACATGTTCAAAACATAAACCGTAAAAAGACACGGGAACTCAGTTTCTGACTACATGATGAAACAAATGACAATAAACAAATAAACTGGACGCGGACTCCCATGATCCATCAGCTCCTCCTCTAGCCATCTCGGTGCTGTCCCAAGTTACCTGGTGGAAAAACCACAGAAATAAGGATGAGTACAAAGGCACTCAGTAAGAATCCCCAACCAGGGTACAGTACGCAAGTCACATCCTTTAGCATCCTAGCATACAAGCAAGCTAAACATCACATAGGCAGTCTCAACACAAGTACAATCACAGCATGCTCAAACCATCGAGAGTCTCTAACTCTCGGCTAAGGATCTACTACGGATCTCCAAATGCGTTATCAGAATAACCCCCAGAATCTCGAGAGTCTCCAACTCTTGGCTAAGGTGATCAGGTCACTATACTGACCTTGGACACTTGAGAGAGTACTCAAGTGTCGGGCTCTAAACTGAACGGAAAGGTATACTGATACACTAGCCCGAGGGAGCTCTCCTCCCGGAATCTAATTCCCATACGCGCACACTGTATGCTCCTACAAACCGAATAAATGTAGGCGTACACAAACTATGCCGGTCTAGGTGCCCATGACTGTGACTCGGGAAGGTGAGCACTGATCCACAGCATGCGGGAGGCCCTCGGCACCATACTGTGGCAGCCTGTATCATACCCAACGCCTGAAGCTAAAGTTCGTCCCAAGGCAAGCTTGCACCAAGGAAAGGACCTCGCTCTAGCAGGCCACAAACTAGGCTTATGTCGGGGTAGTAGCTACTCCACACCCGGCTGTCGGGGGTAAGGAATCTGTCCTCACTGGCCGACTGTTGGGGACACATACGTTGGTCCACTCTCAGCCTCTGGATGATGACAACCTAACAGGATCTAGCTAAGAGGAAGCACCTTAAAGCTAACAGAGTTCAGCATCCAAACATTGCACAATAACATATAGAATGCCAACAGTCAATAAACATAGTAATCAAGCAGAACAAAAAGGTGCAATTTAGGGTACAACATTATACATGGCAGGTCCTATCAGACAAGTCATACAATCCTATCCACTAGCACATATGCCTCAATAAACCTGTAACAGCCTATCCACTAACAAGTCCAAACAACAAATAACCTGCAAGAGCCTATCCACTAACAAGTTTATATAACAGATCACCTGCAAAAGCTTATCCACTAACATGTGCATTGTACAGAGCAATAAACAAGCAAGCCTATCCACTAACAAATTCATTCAACAACACAACATCTAGAAGCCTAGTCCACTAGCATGCTCAACAACAGAAACAACAGTCATTAAAACAGTAACAAACAGCTAAGAAACCATCAGTGGCAAGCGTAGGGTCCACACAACCCTGGCAAGGAATCCTTACCTAAAAACTGGAAATAGACAAACAATCGCTATGCTCCTTGAGCTGCAGAACCAATATGAGTAATCAACCTAAGCAAGAAATAACAAGTAATAATCAATATCTACACAGCCTAGCACTAATCGACCAACACACAGGACTCAGGAACTAATACCTCAAAACCAAGGCAGATTGGGCAAACAGGGCCTCGGCTGCGGCGAAGGACTGCGTCTAGTGAGGGCGAGGCTCGGGCTGCAAGGCTATGTGGCAGGGGCAGCGTGTGCGGGCAAAGACACGCGGCAAGGCGCGGTAAAGCTGTGGCTGGTCAATCGCGGCTGCGATCAGGGCGAGTGGCATGGGCGCGTTGATGTACAAGCAGGAGTATGCGTGGGATCGCGAACGGCGTGGCTGCGAGATTGCTGCGCTGCGGCTGAGCGTGCGGGATTGGGCGAGGCGAAGCGGACGAGGGCGAGCAGATGAGTTCGCAAGGGTAGGGCGCTACAATGCTCGGGATTTCTATGTGTGGATGGAGCAGCTGATGAGAGGCTCGGTGAGAGGGCAGCAATGGTGAGGGGCTGCGCGGCGATTGATCAGTGATGCTTGCAGGGAGTTTCTGTAGCAAGGGCTTGGGCAATTGGCTGGGGAAAAGAAGAAGAAGACGATGGAGAAGGGCTCTCGGTGGTGAAGCTTGCGGCAAGGGAAGGAAAGAAAAAGGGAGATCGATTGTAAAACTAAAACCTTAATCCCTTTTTATTTTCTTTTCAATTAATTAAAACCAATTAAAACCAAAACACCCTTTTTAACCAAAACGACCTCCAAGTCTCCCAAAATGCAAAACTAACTCGGAAGTCCTGGAAATCACACAAAAACAGCCCTGGTATTAGTTAAATGCAAGAATAACCCTGAACCACAACAAATTACCAAACTAACCCTAGGGATAAAATGACCAAAATGCCCCTGAAGGCTAGAACTACCCAACGAAACAACCAAAACAGAAGAGAATCATACCTGGGGAACCCGGATGAAAACTGGGCCGTTACAATACTCCCTCATTTTATGACTTTCGTCCCCAAAAGTCCCTAAGACTGAAACAACTCTGGATAGTGCGTCCTCATCTCGTCTTCCAACTCCCAAGTTACTTCTTCGGCTTTCTGACATCTCCACTGTACCTTAACCAAACTGATCTCCTAGTTACGCAAGGTCTTGTGCTCCTACGCTAAAATCTGCACAGGCTTGTCCTCGAAGCTCAAATCTTTATTCAGCTCTAACGGCTCATAATCAATGATGTGAGACGGATCTGCCACATACTGACGTAACATCGACAAGTGAAAAACATTATGCACTGCTGCCAAAGATGGGGGCAAGACCAAGCGGTAAGCAACTGAACCAATCCACTCTAGGATCTCTAAAGGGCCCACAAACCTGGGACTCAGCTTTCAACTCTTACCAAACCTCAAAACTCCACAAATCGGTGCCACTTTAAAAAATACAGGCTGACCAACCTCAAATTCTAAGTCGCGACGCCGAACATCGGCGTAGCTTTTCTTTCTACTCTGCGTTGTCAACATACGGGCCCTGATTTTTTGAACTGCGTCGTTAGTCATCTATAACAACTCAGGTCCCAACATCTATCTGTCACCAACCTTTTCCCAGAACACTGGAGATCTGTAACGTTCACCATACAAGGCCTCAAACGGAGCCATCTGAATCGTCGCTCGATAACTGTTATTGTAAGCAAACTCTATCAAATACAGATACTGGTCCAACTGCCCAGAAAATCTAACACACAGGCTCGCAACATGTCCTTAAGAATCTGATTCACCCTCTCTGTCTGCCCATCTGTCTGAGGATGAAACGCAGTACTGAAACTACACTCAGCGCCCAAACCTTTCTGGAGTGCCCTCAAGAAATGAGTAGTAAAGTGGGAAACTCGATCAGACACAATCTTCGCTGGCACCCCATGGTAGCGAACGATCTGCTTCAAAAAAAACTGTGCCCACTGTTCCACGGTATAAGTTATCCTACCCAGAATGAAGTACGCACACTTGGTCAAATGGTCAACAACTACCCAGATCTTAGTGCCCTCTCGGTGTCCTCGACAATCCAGAAATGTAATCCATGGAGATCTCCTCCCACTTCCACAGAGGCACGCTCAGTGGCTGCAACAAACCTATGGGTTTTTGTCTAGGAGCCTTCACTTGCTGAGAAGTGAGACATTGGCTAACAAACTCTGCAATTTCTCTCTTCATGTTGCTCCACCAGAAGGTCTGCTTAAGATCCTGATACATCTTGGTATCTCTTGGGTGCCAAGTAAATGGGGAACTATGAGCCTCAGTGAGCAACTCAGCTCGCAGTCCAGCATCTGCTGGCACACAAAGGCGTCATCTCAACCTCAAACCACCATCTGGTGCTACCACAAAATCAAAATCACCGTCTGCCTGAACCCTGGCAATCAATCTGCTCAACTCGGGATCACTCAGCTGGCCATCATTGATCCTCTATCTGATCGAAGGCTGGACAGTCAATTGAGCTACCCTGACAGTAACCTCTCCCAACAACACTGCTATACCGGCTCACTTGAACTCTTTTCTGCAATGGAAGCTGGGAACTCAACAAGGGTGCAGAGTGCGACGTCCTTCTACTCAAGGCATCAGCCACAACATTGGCCTTATCCGGATGGTACAAAATCTCGTAGTCATAGTCCTTTACCAACTCAAGCCATCTTCTCTGTCGCATGTCTAACTCCTCCTGAGTGAAGAAGTACATGAGACTCTGGTGGTCCGTAAACATCTGAATCTTTTCACCGTACAAGTAATGCCTCCAAATTTTCAGTGCAAAGACAACTGCTGCCAACTCTACATCGTGAGTCAGATAATTCTGCTCATAGGGTTTTTGCTGACGAGAAGCATAAGCAATTACCTTACCGTGCTGCATCAAAACACAACCAAAACAAACTTAGAAGTATCACTGTACACAACATAACCACCTATTCTCTCTGAAACTGACAACATTGGTGCAGAGACTGTGCTTTAACAAAGCAAAACTCTCTTCGCAACTGGCATCCCAAACAAACTCAAGACTTTTCCTCGTCAACCGAGTAAGGGGTGTTGCTTTAGCGGAAAAGTCCTTGACGAATCTCTGGTAGTAGCCTGCCAAACCCAAAAAGCTATGAATCTCTACGACCGTGGTCGGTCTGGCCCATGAATTCACTACATTAATCTTAGCTGGGTCCACTGCAAGACCTTTACTAGAAACGATGTGACTCAAGAAAGCCACTTGCTCTAACTAGAAATCACACTTGGAGAACTTGGCGCACAACTGATTTTCTCTTAATGCAGTTAACACTTGCCTCAAATGCGAGGCATGATCCTCTCTGGTCTTAGAATATATCAAGATGTCGTCTATGAATAAAAACACGAAGCTATCCAAGAATTCCTTGAACACTCTATCCATCATGTCCATAAACGCTGCTGGTGCATTGGTTAGCCCGATGGACATAACCATAAACTCATAATGACCATACCTCGACCTGAACGCTGTCTTAGGAATGTTCGCATCTCTTATCCTCAACTGGTGGTAATCAAACCTCAAGTCTATCTTAGAGAATCCAGAAGCTCCCTAAAGCTGGTCGAACAAATCATTAATCCAAAGCAACGTATACTTGTTCTTCACCATTACTTTCTTCAGCTCTCTATAATCTATGCAAAGGCGCATCAAACCGTCTTTCTTTTTCACAAACAACACTGGTGCTCCCCACAGGGACACATTGGGACGAATGAAACCTCTGTCCAAGATCTCCTGCAACTGCACTTTTAACACTTTCAGTTCGGCTGGCGCCATGCGGTACGGAGCCTTCGAGATAGGGAGAGTCCCTGGCTCGAGCTCAATGGTGAAGTTAACCTTTCTCAGTGGGGGTAAACCAGGTAACTCCTCTGGGAACACATTTGTGAACTCCTGCACTACCGGCACCTGATCAACGGATAACGAAGAACGACCTTCCAAGACATCTTTTCCAAGTAGCCCCAAGCTCCTCGAGCTAGCAAACAACGGGCTTTCACTGTAGAAATCAACGGTGGACATACTCTGCTCTGGACACCGCGAAACTTGAAACTCTGCTTCTTGGGCAGCCTGAACACAACTTCTTTCTGGCGGCAATCAATCAACGCGTGGTTCTCCACTAACCACTCCATACCAAGGATAACATCCAAGCCACTCATAGGTAGAACTATGAGGGTGGCTGCTAACAACTCTCTGGATACCAAAATCTAGCCGTCTCTAACTTTCTCACTAGCAAGCATGCTAACTATCAAAAGAGTTACAACACACAACTCGAAACTTAAAGGTTCAAGTTCCAACAACCTTGTCTAACAAACAGTGCAGAGATAAATGAGTGGGTCGAGCCTGAATCAAACAGTACATATGCAAAGTGGTCCAAGACAAGTAATGTACCTACGATAGCTGCATCTGTCCTCTCAGCCTCTTGCCGAGTCGTGGCAAAAATGTGGCCCTGCTGTTGAGCCGGTCTAACATCAGTTCCAACCTACGAGCACACTCTTGCTATGTGCCTCTCCTTACCACACTTGTAACAAGCTCTAGGAGAAGCTCCACACAAGCCATAGTGAGATCTGCCACAGGTCCGGCACTGGGGTGGCTGTCTAACTGCACCCTGCTGACGACCCTACTGTCGTCCCTGATCTCTGCCCTGGAAATGGCCCTGACGGCGCTGCTACTGACCTCCCTGCCCGAAAGTCCTAGAGGGCTCAAACTTCCTTTTTTGCCCTAAACTAGTTGCCACATTCTGAACTACTGCTATCGGGGTATAAAAGATACTTTCTGTTATAGATCTTGGCCAAAGCCACAGTCTTGGTGTACGTCTCTAGAGCGAGTGCTCGAACATCTTGAGCAACCTCCATTCTTAGTCCTCAAATGAACTTCTTGATTTTCAACTCTTCAGTAGCAATAAGTTCCAGAGTAAAATAACTGTGCTCTGAGAATCTCTTTTCATACCCAGCAATACTATCATCTCTCTATTTGAGATTGGCAAAAGCCTCAACCATCTTCTGTTGGGCTTCCTCGTTAATGAACTGAGCTCGGAACTCAGTTATGAAGAACTCCCAAGTGGCTGGTGGGGACTCTTCGGGTCTAGCCCCGTCAGTGGACTGCTACCACCAAATAGCTGTCTCTGTCAGAACGTGTGCTGCACATCTCGGCCTTTGCACATCCGGACAACACATCACTCGAAAGATGTACTCTAAATGTGCCAACCATTTAGCTGCTACCAGAGGGTTTTCAGATGCATCAAACTCCCTAGGTTTCCACTTAACAAAATCCTTCAGCCACTTGCCACCTTCGACGGCACCTTCGGGAATCTCTAGCTCAACAGCAAGCTCCTGCTGAGCTGGCTGGGCTGGGGGCACTCTCTGCCCTGCTGGAGGAACTGCTGAGCCACCAGGCGGTGCTACATGAACCGCTGGCGATGCCTGCTGAAACAACTGGGCAAACTGGGCCATCTACACTCGGGTCTCTGCCTACTGCGCTGCCAAAAGGGCCTAGGTCTCAGCTCTCTGTTCAGCAAACATGCCTGTAACTATCTCTCTCATGGCCATAGCAAACTCCTCTCCAGGAGAAGCACTTTGAGGCAGAACACTCTCTACTCCTCCTCTAGGCGAGACACTAGTAGGGGCCAAAGGTGGCCTAATAGTCGGAGCAGCTCTAGACGTGGTCTCTTTCAAATCTGGCTCGATGCCACCACCTCTGTTGGCGGCAGCTGACGTCCCAGCTCCACTACGTGTAATTGGCATCTCTCACGATCTACACCCAAACAACACTGAGTGAGTCCATTCTCGGACCAACACTGGCAACAACAAACTAAGACAAATGTGCTAGATGCAAGTACTGTAATCAAAACCATTAAAGCAATTAACTTATGACATACCTGACGGCTGTTGGAGTGCTGATGATCATGGGGACACCGACCTAACTTAGTAGGTCAGTCTACAGAAACTATAACTCTGAGCTCTGATACCAACTGTAAGAACCCGACTTTAAAACAGTCTTCAAAGGGGTTCTTACTCAGCATGCATGAATTTAAAACCATTAAAAACATGAAAGGAACTAATGGTTTTATGTGGAAAGTAAACAGTCCAAACCATAAGTATAAAACCAACACAATTTAAGCCTCTGGCCAGAGATTATTAAAACATGTTTAAAACATAAACCGTAAAAAGACACAGGAACTCAGTTCCTAACTACATGCTGAAACAAATGACAATAAACAAATAAATTAGACAGCGTACTCCCATGATCCATCAGCTCCTCCTCTAGCCGTCCCAGTGTTGTCCCAAGTTGCCTGGTGGAAAAACCAAAGAAATAAGGGTTAGTACAAAGGCACTCGGTAAAAATCCCCAGCTGGGGTACAGTACGCAAGTCACATCATCTAGCATCCTAGCATATAAGCAAGCCAAACATCACATAGGCAGTCTCAACACAAGTACAATCACAGCATGCTCAAACCATCAAGAGTCTCTAACTCTCGACTAAGGATTCACTACGGATCTCCAAATGGGTTATCAGAATAACCCCCAAAATCTCGAGAGTCTCCAACTCTCGGCTAAGGTGATCAGCTCACTATGCTGATCTTGGACACTTGAGAGAGTACCCAAGTGTCGGGCTCTAAACTGAACGAAAAGGTGTACTGATACACTAGCCCGAGGGAGCTCTCCTCCCAGCATCTAATGCATATACGCACACACCGTATGCTCCTGTAAACAGGATAAATGTAGGCCTACACAAACTATGCTAGTCCAGGTGCGCATGTCTATGACTCGGAAAGGTGAGCACTGATCCACAGCAGGTGGGAGGCCCTCAGCACCATGCTGTGGCAGCCTGAATCACACCCAACGCCTGAAGCTAAAAGTCGTCCCAAGGCAGGCTTGCACCAAGGAAAGGACCTCGCTCTAGCAGGCCACAAACTAGGCTTATGTCGGGGTGGTAGCTACTCCACACCTGGCTGTTGGGGGTAAGAAATATGTCCTTACAGCCCGATCGGTGGGGACACATTCGTTGGTCATCTCTCAGCCCTGGATGATGACAACCTAACAGGATCTAGCTAAGAGGAAGCACCCTAGAGCTAACAGAGTTCAGCATCAAAACATTGC
>JBBMKA010058018.1:0-17995 GCA_037833695.1 Sechiopsis laciniata
TGAATGAATGAAATGGCATTTGTTTAACTTACAGTTGTTTAAGTTTTCATTTTGAACCATGCATGTTGAGTAAGAACTGATTTTATGACCATTTTAGAGTAGGGTTCTTACACGGTGTCTCGGCAGAGGAGGAGGGGTTTTTCGGTGGTGGTGTTCGCGACAAAGAAATAGAAGAAGGGAATGAGGGATCATCTCTAATTTCTTTTCTTTTCTTTTTTTTCCTTTTAATTCCTTTAAAATGCCTTTCTTTCCAAACCTTGCAAAAACAGCCCTGTTGACCTGAAACCACAAAAATAGCCTACAACTGAATTAAATACAACAACAACTCTGAATCTCACTGAAACGTCAAACTAGCCATTAACCTAAAATTACCAAACTACCCCTCAAGACCCAAAAATGTAATAACGGCCCCAACGAAATAAGCGAAACAACTGAAAAACAAGCCTGGGGAACCAGAACGAAAACTTGGGCCGTTACAAGCAGAGCCGCCAGCAAAGTGTGTTAGACAACCACCCTAGTGTCAAACTTATGGCAATACTCATTACGATTTGTGTGGATCATCTCCCAGGGCACGATATAAATGTGGTAAGGAGGGGCACACTGCTAGAGCGTGCCCACGGGTTGGAATAGATAATAGACCAGTTTAGCAACAGGGCCGCGTATTTTCCACGACTCGCTAGGAGGCCGAGAGGACCAACGCAGCCATTGCAGGTACCTTGCTTATTTTGAGTTATTATACATATGTTTTATTTGATTCCGGCTCAACCCATTCGTTTATCCTTGCATCATTTGTTAGACAAGTTTGTTTGGAACTCGAACCTCTAGGGTTCGAGTTATGTGTGGCAACTCCTTCGAGAGTTAGTATGCTTGCTAGTGAGAAGGTTAGAGGTGGTCAGATCCAGGTATCTTGAGAGCTTTTTGTGGCTACCCTCATAGTTCTGCCTATGAGCGGGTTTGATGCTATCCTTGGTATAGAGTGGTTAGTTGAGAACCATGCATTCATCGATAACTGCCAGAAAGAAGTCGTGTTCAGGCTGCCCAAGAAGTAGAGCTTCAAGTTTTGCAGTGTCTAAAGTAGAGTTTGCCTGCCGTTGATTTCTACATTGAAAGCCCGTCGTTTGTTTGCTCGAGGAGCTTGGGGTTATTTGGAAAAGATGTTTGGGGGAAGGTAATCCATCGTTGACCGTTGATCAGGTACCTGTAGTTCAAGAGTTTACAGATGTTTCCCAGAGGAGTTACCCAGTTTTCCTCCACACAGAGAGGTAGACTTCACTATCGAGCTCAAGCTAGAGACCCTCCTTATCTCGAAGGCTCCATACCATATGACGCCAGCAGAACTGAAAAAGTTAAAGGTGCAGTTGCAAGAGATGTTAGACAGAGGATTCATCCATCCAAGCGTGTCCCCATGGGGAGCACCAGTTTTATTTGTAAAGAACTTGGATGGTTCGATGCTCCTATGCATAGATTACAGGGAGTTGAACAAGGTTATTGTGAAGAATAAGTACCTGTTGCCTCGTATCGATGATTTGTTCGACCAGCTTCAGTTGAGGATCAGGCATGCAGACATTCCCAAGACAGTTTTTAGGTCAAGGTATGGTTATTACGAGTTCTTGGTCATGTCCTTCGGACTAACCAATGTCTCAGCAGCATTTATAGACATGATGGATAGGGTGTTCAAGGCATTCTTAGACAACTTCGTCATCGTGTTCATAGATGATATTTTGATCTATTCCAAGACTAAGGAAGATTATGACTTGCATCTTAGACAAGTGCTATCAGCGTTGAGAGAGAATCAGTTGTATGCCAAATTCTTCAAGTGTGACTTCTGGTTAGAGCAAGTAGCCTTCCTTGGTCATATGGTTTCTAGAGAGGGTATTGCAATAGACCCTGCCAAGATTGATGTCGTTAGTTCATGGACCAGGCCGACTACCGTCACAGAGATTCGCAGCTTTCTGGCTTTGGCAGGCTATTACCGACGTTTCATCAAGGACTTTTCTGCTAAAATATCACCCCTCAACCGCTTGATGAGGAAGGGTGTTGAGTTTGTTTGGGATGCCAATTGTGAAGAGAGTTTTGCTTTGTTAAAGCATAGTTTGATGTCAACTATAGTGTTATAAGTTCCTGAGGGAACAGGTGGTTTTGTGGTGTACAGTGATGCTTCTAAGTTTGGCTTGGGTTATGTTTTGATGTAGCATGGCAAGGTGATTGCGTATGCTTCCCGTTAGTTGAAACCTTATGAGAAAAACTGTCCGACTCATGACATGGAGTTACCTGTACGGAGAGTGGATCCAGATGTTCACAGACCATCAGAGTCTCAAGTACTTCTTCACTCAGAAGGAGTTAAATATGAGACAAAGGAGGTGGCTTGAGTTAGTTAAAGATTATGATTGTGGGATTTTGTATCATCTGGGTAAAGCCAATGTTGTGGTTGATGCTTTGAGTAGAAAGACGTTGCATTCTATAGCTTTGTTGAGTTCCCAGCTTCCATTGTAGAAAGAGTTTGAAAGAGCCGGTATAACAGATTTATTGGGAGAGGTTACTGCCTGGGTAGCCCAGTTGACCGTGCAGCCTTCGATCAGGCAGAGGATTATTGATGGCCAGCTGAGTGATCCCAAGTTTAGTAGGTTGATTTCTAGAGTCCAGGAAGACAGAGACTTCGATTTTGTGGTAGCACCAGATGGTGGTTTGAGATTCAGAGGACGCCTTTGTGTCCCAGCTGACGTCGGGCTGCGAGTTGAGTTACTTACCAAGGCTCACAGTTCCCCGTTTACTTGGCACTCAGGGGTATCAAGGTGTATCAGGATCTTAAGCAGAACTTTTGGTGGAGCAACATGAAGAGAGAGATTGCAGATTTTGTTAAAAAGTGTCTCGCTTGTCAGCAAGTGAAGGCTCCCAGGTAGAAACCAGCAGGTTTGTTGCACCCACTGAGTGTGCCTCAGTGGAAGTGGGAGGAGATCTCCATGGATTACATTTCTGGGTTGCCAAAGACACCAAGAGGGTTTACTCAAATCTGGGTTGTTGTAGATCGATTGACTAAGAGTGCACACTTCATTTCCGGTAGGATCACCTATACCGTGGAGTAGTGGGCACAGTTGTTATTGGAGCAAATCATTCGGTACCATGGCGTGCCAGCGAAGATTGTGTCAGACCGAGATTCTTGCTTTACTTCTCGTTTCTAGAGGCCACTCCAAAAAGGTTTAGGCATAAAGTGTAGTTTTAGTACCACGTTTCACCCTCAGACTGATGGCCAGACAGAGAGGGTAAACCAGATTTTATAGGTTATGTTGCGAGCTTGTGTATTAGATTTTTTCTGGGCAGTTGGGATAAGTACCTGTATTTGATGGAGATTTCTTACAATAACAGTTATTAGTCGACTATTTGGATGGCTCCGTTTGAGGCTTTGTAGGGTAAGCGTTGTAGATCTCTAGTGTTTTGAGAAGAGGTTGGTGATAGACAGGTTTTGGGTCCTGAGTTGTTACAGTTGACTAATGACGCAGTTCTGAAGATCAGGTCTCGTATGTTGACAGCATAGAGTAGACAGAAAAGCTATGCTGAGGTTTGGAGTTTGAGGTTGGCCAGCACGTGTTTCTGAAAGTAGCACCGATGCATGGTTTTTTGAAGTTTGGTAAGCGAGAAAAGTTGAGTCCTAGGTTTGTGGGGTCATTTGAGATCCTTGAGCGGGTTGGTTCAATTGCTTACAGCTTAGCTTTGCCTCCGTCCCTGGCGGCGGTGCACAAATGTGTGCCACGTTTTGATGTTACGTCAGTATGTGGAAAAGCCATCTCATATTGTTGACTTTGAGCCGTTAAAGCTGAATAAAAACTTGAGCATTAAGGAGAAGCTTATGCGAATTGTAGCCCGGGAGCGCAAGACCTTGTGTAACAGAGAGATTAGCTTAGTGAAAGTTCAGTAAAGGTGCTAGAAAGTTGAGGAAGCAACTTGGGAGTTAGAGGATGAGATGAGGACTCATGACCTAGAGTTGTTTCAGTCTTAGGGACTTTCGAGGAGGAAAGTCATAAAAAGAGGGAGTATTGTAATGGCCCAAGTTTTCATTTTGGTTCTCTAATTATGATTTTCAGCTATTTCGGGTGTTTAGTTGGGCCTTTATTACAGTTTAGGTCTTGAGGGCCATTTTGGTAATTTTAACCTTGGGGTCAGTTTGCTAATTTGGTAACTTTGAGGTCCGTTTTTGCATTTTACTGAATATAGGGCTATTTTTGTGATTTCAGGCTAAGTAAGGCTAGTTTTGCACTTTTGGAGGAAATGCATTATTTATATTTTAAAAGAAAAGGAAAAGAAAAGAAAATTAAAAGGAAAAAGGGGTTTTATTTGTTGTATCTTTCAAACGACGTTTCTTTCATCGACCAAAAGCCAAAGAGAAAACAAAATCCCTTCTCATTTTATCAATCCCTGCTGAGACCAGCCTCGAGCCACTACCGATCGATCCTTGCTGAGCCCATTGCTGAGCCCCACCCTGCTTGCAACGCACGCCTTTGCAGATTGTAGCTGCGATCAGCCACTCATGCCCACGCTCATGTCGCATCACCGCGCAGACTATTCTGCATCCCCGATCGCACTTCCTCGCGATCACCTCACCCTGCGTATGTAGTAGCGCCTCGCCCAACCCCGCACACCGTGCCGCCTCGCCCAGCAGTATCGCCAAGCAGCTCTGTACGCAACTAGCTACACAACCTCGCCTATGCAGCCCCGCTTCGTGCATGCACATCCCCGCATCACACCAGCAACCACTCCCTCGCGCAGCCTTGCCGTGTCCCTACCGCAGTAGAGGTCGTGTGGTGCCGAGCTGTCTGTTTGGGATTTGGGTAACCTCTATTCCCGAGTCCCTGTTATTCTGGGATAGCATGTTGTTCATTATTAATTATGTTTATATTTTATCTAGGTTGTTGTTAGCAAGTTCGTGTTGGTTATCTACAGCTCAAGAAGCACTAGTTGATTGTTCTGTAATTATTTTCAAGTAAGGGTTCCTTGTCGTGGGTTATGTGGACCCTACGTAATGTCATTGATTGTATTCTTGTCTGCCTGCTTTACTATTTTATGAGCATGTGATAGTGGATAGGTTCTTGTGGTACTCTGTCTATATTGTTGCACGTATTGTTTCCAGCATGATCGTTATCTGGTTGATAATTGTGATGACTTGTCTAATGGGGCCTGGCATGTAGATAGTTGTATCCTGAATTGTAGTATCATGTTTACAGTAGCTGGCATGTTTTTTTGTTGAGTGTTGGTACTCTGTTAGATATAGTGTGCAATACTCTTAGCTAGAATCTGCCAGGTTGTCATCTTCTAGAGGATAAGAGTGGACACGACGTATGTTACCCCACGGGTCAGGACTGGTGAAGATTGATTTCCCACCCCCCGGCAGTTGGGTGTGGTGTAGCTTACCAACCCGGCATAAGCTTAGTCTGCAGCTTGCTAGAGTGGGGTCCTTTCCTTGGTGTAAGCCTACCTTAGGAAGATTCTTAGCTTCAAGCATTGGTTTGAATAGGCTGCCACAGTTGGGTGCCGAGGTCCTCCCACCTGTTGTGGATCAGTGGACACCATTTCGAGTTTAGTTGGGCATGCGTACCTGGACCAGCGTAGTTTGTGCAGGCCTACATATGCCTCAGTTTGTAGCAGCATGTGGTGTGCACTCCCTCGGGCTAGTGTCGTCAGTACACCTTTCCGTTCAGTTTAGAGCCAGACACTGGGTACTCTCCCAAGTGTCCAAGACCAGCACAGCAAGCTGGTCACTAGTCGAGAGTTATAGACTCTCGAGGTTTGAAAGCTAAGTTGAGAATCCATACTAAGTACTGTTGGTTGACTGTTTTGCATGTATGCTAGGATGCTAGATGATGTGACTTTTACGTACTGTACCCCAGCTAGGGATTCTTACTAAGTGCCTTTGTACTCACCATTTTCTGTGGTTTTCCACCAGTTAACTTGGGACAGCACCGGGACGACTAGGGAGGAGCTGAACGACCATGGGCATCCGCTATTTACTTTATTAGTTATTTTTGTCTTGATTCAGCATGCAGGATAGGATTTTATTTTCCTGGACATAAATGTTTTAAGATGTTTTTAATAATCTTTGGCCAGAAGCTCAACTGTGTTTAACTTTATATGGATTTGAATTGTGAACTGTTTCTTGTTTGAACAAAGCAGATATTTGTCTTCAATTTTCTATTTTAAAGTTGTGGATGTTATAATGTATTTAAACAATGCATGCTGAGTAAGAACCGGGTCTAGGTTAGGTTTAGAAGTTAGGTTCTTATAGAAAATGTCAGAATTATCGCATTTAGCACGTGTTTAGCAAAGGTTATGCGGGTAAACTATTTTGCATGTAAATGTGATGCAGAATGATGCGGGCTGAGAAGCAGAACGCGCGATATACGAGAAGGGCCAACGCACCGTAAACAAAATTAGGAAAGAATAAAATGATGGCAAGATGTTGACTAACCAGTCACTAGAGAGACAAATTGTGGAAATCATGAGATTCTTTCCGTAACCACACAAACATAATTGGCATATTCGTGCAAGGAAAGAAATCATGCATAATTGGCAGATTTGTGCAAGGAAGGAAATCGCATCGACTGATCTGTGCTTATTCTGGAATATTAGATAGATGGTTCTAAAAGGAAATCCTTTGTAATAGAAAAGAGGAGAGAGATTTTACGGAACAAAGTTTATATTGTTTTCCTTTATCAAAAACTCATTTCAATTCAGTAATACTATTTCAGAATATTTTCTATGTCGTTATATGTATTTCTTGTTTGTATGAGGAACTAATTTTGTTAGGGCAATGCTAGGGAAAGTGATTAATTGTAGCATGTGTTAAAGAAGAAATAGGAAGGGCGTAAGTAGGGCATGTCAACTAGGAGCAAATCAACCACAGTAAGTGTCGACCGGCCATCCACACACGCTATTCGGTTACAAATCGGAAGAGAAAATAACCTAAGTCTAGTTTGCATGTTTAGTAGGTTAGTATTAAGTCTTTAATACTTTAAATAAGAGTTTAGGAGTAAACGCGTAACTATTGCATACATAGCGCCTGTGTAGCATTACATCAAGTCGCGACGAGAGCCAGGCTTGATGTGAACGGAAGCAGAAGTTTGTAAGGCGTAGTATGATAGTTACCTCTTCACCGCATGTTTCTTTGATATCGTATTGCTATTTCTTCCCATGAGTATTCTAGTCCAGCCTTAATCTCTCATCATCTGTTTTACGACTGTCTTATCTGTTTTATGCTTTCAACCCAATCAATCATCAACTACCATTCTTTATTTCTCTTCAATTCTAAACACCATCTTAGATAAATAACAGTCCTTGTGGAGATCAAAATTTACTTATTACTTATTGCAAACCGCGTCTACTTGGACGAGTGGGCATTATTGCACACGAGGCAACTAGAAATCAGCAGTCATGTTTTTGGCGCCGTTGCCGGGGACTGTGTCAATTATTTAAGTCGAGATTGTTTAGAATATAAAAAATATTAAAAATAATATATAATTAAATCAAGTTCTTTATATTACATTTGCTTCAAGATCCGAGTGTGATTTGTGCATGAGCACAACTTTTTTGTTTGATCTAGAACCTAAACGGAACCTTCTTAAGAGACAACGCGAGCAGAGAAGGAGAATTCGACGAAGGATGGACCCAATAGAGCAAAATCACCCTAGAGTAATCAATTCACCAGTAGTAGCAGCAAGCGCTGAAGCTGGGGCAAATGTAAACCCTAATACTAATCTACCTCCAACTTAGAGAGTAGATGAGAGGGACAGAGTCATGAAGACTCCAGCAGGATTATTCAACCACGCAGCATATTCAAGTATGGTTGGACCTAATGGCGAAGGTAGGCGACCTGTTTTGACTAATAATATGTATAATATGCTTAGAGTCAATGAATTTTTTAGTGGTCAACCTTTGGAAGTTTCACATCAACATTTACGTACCTTCCTAGCCGTTAGTGATGCTAACCAAGGGGTTGGTATCTCTTTAGAAGATACTCGTTTATTTCAATTTCCTTATTCATTAAAGGAAAATGCCAGACACTGGGTAAACACGCTCCCATGTGATACACTTGGGCACAAGTGGTCGAAAGTTTTCTAGCAAAATACTTCCCTACTTCGAGAAGTATGAACTCTAGACTTAAAATCACTAGCTTTAGACAAGAGGATGATGAGACCATAGGAGGAGCATGAGAACCGTACAAAGAGCTTATAGCGAAGTGTCCATACCATGGTTTGTCTTATACTCTTCAAATAAAACATTTTTACAATGGGTTGTCCGATAGAGACAAAGCGATCCTCTATGCAACTGTGGGAGGATGTTTGACGGAGAAAATATACAATGAAGTGCATAAAATTATTGAAACAATCGCTAAAAATACTGGGCCTAAGTTAAGTCAGGGAAGATATCAAAACAAGCTGCCTGGTAAATTCGAGCTCAATGATATGGCTGCTATGCAAGACCAGCTTGCTACGCTTACCAACTCTGTCAAAAATATACAAATGGTTGCACCACAAAATGCCCAGAACGTATCAGTTATTGATCACTCAACTCCTGACTTCTGTGCACTCTGCAGAGGCAATCACACGTACGAGCTCTATAGTGGAAACATTGATTCAGTCATGTACGTTGGACATACAAATTCAAGACCTCAAAATAACTCTTATTCGAACATGTACAATGCTGGATGGAGGCAGCACCAAAATTTCTCTTGGGGTGGGCAAGGCAGTAATGCTAACCAAATTGGATACCAACAAATGCAGCCGCACTCTAGATTTGGAAGTAACCAACAACAAGCTCAACAACCAGATTAAGCACTAAAAGAGTACATGGTGAAAAATGACACGCTAATGATGGAACATCAGACTCTGCTGAAAGCTCAACAAACAACTCTTCGTGCGTTGGAACTGCAATTAGGCCAGATCATAGTAGATCTAAAGAACAGACCACAAGGTCAATTACCATTAGATCAGAAGCAATCATATTGGGCGAGCACTATGTAATTTAGGTGCAAGCATCAACCATATGCCCCTGTCGATCTACAAAAAATTTGGAATTGGTGAAGTGAGACCCATAACTATCACAATTTAACTTGCTGAGAGATCAATTACTCGCCCTGTCGGAAAAATTGAAGACATTCTTGTTCACGTCGATAAGTTCATCTTCCCAGTAGATTTTATTATCTTTGATTACGAAGTAGACCTGGAGGTACTAATCATTTTAGGAAGACCTTTCTAAAAATGGGACGAACGGTAGTGTATGTGTATGAAGAAACAATCACGCTAAAGATGAACGATCAATAGATCCAATTCAATATTTTTTACTCGATGAAGCAGACTGATGCGGAGGACATTTACAATGTTAACCAGATAGAAGTATTGTTGGACGAGGTGATAAAAAATAAGCAAAGAAATGATGGATAAAGACGCAAATGTGGAAGGAAATAGAAAAACCACAGAATGGTGTGATGAAAGATTGTGGGCGAGATGAGATGTATTATTTCGAGGCGCTCGATGTTGCAACTAGAGTCAATTCACCTCAGCACCCGTCATATGAAGAACCTCCAACGCTTGAATTGAATCCCCTCCCTACGCATTTGGAGTACGCTTATCTGGAAGAGAGAGACTTTAACGATTGTCATCTCATTGCAGCTAACCCCTAGTAATTAGAAACTATTTTTAGAGTTACTCAAACAACACACGAAGGCGATTGGATGAACTTTGGGGATATAACAGGCATCATTCCTATATTTTGCAAGCATAAAATCATTCTAGAGGAAGATGTCGAGAGCTCAGTTGAGCAATAGAGACATTTGAATCCCGCTATGAAGGTGGTAAAAAAGGAAATCATAAAGTGGCTAGATGTAAGGGTAATTTATCCTATATTAGATAGCCAATGGATAAGTAGTATTTAATGTGTGCCGTAGAAGGGAGGCACCACCGACATTCAAAATGGAAAGAATGAGATGATCCCAACAAGAACAGTAACGGGATGGCGTGTGTGCATGGATTATAGGATTACAATTACTTTCTCGACGGATATTCGGGCTACAATCAGATCACCATTGATCCCAAGGATCAGGAAAAAACTACTTTCACCTGCCCTTACGAAATTTTTCGCATTAAGAAGAATGCCCTTTGGACTCTACAATGCTCCAGCTACATTTCAAAGATGCATGATGTCAATCTTTTCTAATATGCTTGAAGATATCATGGAAGTTTTCAGGGATAATTTCACAGTGTTTGAAAACAGCTTTTCCAACTGCTTGGGCAACTAAAAGAAAGTGTTACAACGCTGTGAAGAAACACATAAGTGCTGAATTGGGAAAAATGCCATTTCATGGTCAAAGAAGGAATCATGCTGGGATATAAGATTTCTTAGACTGTAAGGGAGGTTAATTTAGAAAAGATTGAAGCCATCGACAAGTTAGAGCCACCAAGGAACGTGAAAGGAGTGCGCAGTTTCTTAGGCCACGCTGAGTTCTATAGGCGTTTCATCAAAGATTTCTCAAAAATCGCGAAGCCATTGTGTGAACTCCTGGAAGCTGAGCACCCCTTTAACTTTGATCAACAAAATTTACATGCGTTTGAACAGTTAAAAAAAGGCTCTGACCACCGCTCTTATAATGATATCACCTAACTAGAAGAAGACTTTCGAGCTTATGTGCGATGCCAGTGATTATGCGATAGAAGCTATTTTGGGACAGGAAGGAGAAAATTTTATTAATCCTATATACTATGCTAGCAGAACTTTAAATGACGCGCAACTCAACTACACCACTATTGAGAAAGAACTTCTGGATGTGATCTACGCATTAAAAAAGTTTCGCTCTTACTTGGTAGGATCAAAAGTGATTGTTTTTATGAACCACATGGCTATAAAGTACCTCATAAGTAAAGCCAATGCTAAGCCAAGATTGATCAGATGGATCTTGCTTCTACAGGAGTTCGATATTGAAATGAAGGATAAAAATGGATGAGAGAATGTGGTAGCAGATCATCTATCTCAATTAGAGAATAGACGAACTAATTCTACCATCATCTGTATATCCAAAAAATTTCATGATGAATAACTGTTCATGTTCAATCTTGTTAAAGAAAAGAGTTTCCCTTGGTTCCCTGACATTGCCAACTACTTAACAAGCCATGCCATTCCAGCAGACTTATCAAGGTAGCAAGCCAAGATATTTTTTCATGAGACTCGATTTACTTCTTGGATGAACTGTTTCTGTATAGGCAGAATGCGGATGGAGTAATAAGACAATGCATAAAGGAACACGAGATAAATGCAATACTGGAAGCATGTCATACATCACCTTATGAAGGACACTTTGGAGGAATGCGTACTACAGTAAAAGTTTTTCAATCGGGATATTTTTGGCTGAGCATATTCAAAGATGCACATCATTATGCAAAAACATGCGATAAATGCCAAAGGAGAGGAAATATAGGAAAGAGGGACGAAATGCCATTAACTTCAATTTCTGAGCTTAAACTGTTTGACGTCTGGGGAATTGATTTCATGGGCCCATTTCCCCCTTCGCCTGGAAATTTGTATATCCTGGTCGCACTTGATTACGTTTCGAAATGGGTGGAGGCGATTGCCACACCTTTCAATGATGCTAAAATCGTTATAAAATTCCTGCACGAGAATATTTTCACAAGGTTTGGTACTCCACGAGCACTAATCAGTGACGAGGGAACACACTTCATAAACAAGGCAATGGCTTATGTGCTACACAAATACAATATCAAGCACCGCATTGCAACTCCTTATCTGTAAGAACCCGAATCTAAAACAGCCCTAAAGGCAATTCTTGCTCAGCATGCATGAATTTAAAACCATTAAAAACATGAAAATAACTCAATCATTTTATACGTAAAGTAAACAGTCTAAACCATAAGGATAAAACCAACACAATTTAAGCCTCTGGCCAGATATTATTAAAACATGTTCAAAATATAAACCGTAAAAAGAAACGGGAACACAGTTCCTGACTACATGCTGAAACAAATAACAATAAAGAAATAAACAGGACAGCGGACTCCCATGATCCATCAACTCCTCTTCTAGCCATCCCGGCGCTGTCCCAAGTCACTTGGTGGAAAACCAAAGAAATAAGGGTGAGTACAAAGGCATTCAATAAGAATCCCTAGCCAGAGTACAATATGCAAGTCATATCATCTAGCATCCTAGCATACAAGGAAAATAAATAACCAACCACGCAATCTCACAACGAGTCAAACAACAATATTCGCAAACCTCGAGAGTCTCTAACTCTCAACTAAGGGATCAACCTCAGATCTCGGAATGAGTTTTCAATATAACTCTAGAACCTCGAGAGTCTCTAACTCTCGGCTTAGATGATTAGCTCAATATGTTGATCTTGGACACTAGGGAGAGTACTCAAGTGTCTGGCTCTAAACTAAATGGAAGGGTGTACTGACACACTAGCCCGAATGAGCTCTCCTTCCGGTATCTAGTGCGTGTGCGCGCACACTACATGCTGCTGCAAACTGGATAAATGTAGGCCTACACAAACTATACCGGTCTAGGTACGCATGCGTAAGACTCAGAATGGTGTCCACTGATCCACAGTAAGTGGGAGGCCCTCGGCACCCTACTGTGGGAGCCTGTTCACACCAATGCCTGAAGCCTAGAGTCTTCCCAAGGTAGGCTTTCACTAAGGAAAGGACCCCGCTCTAGCAGGCCACAGACTAAGCTTATGCCGGGGTGATAAGCTACACCATGCCTAGCTACAGAGGGTGAGAGATCTGTCCTCACTAAACCCAACTGGTGGGGACACGTACGTTGGTTCACTCTCAGCCTCTGGATGATGACAACCTAACAGGAACTAGCTAAAAGGAAAGCACCCTAGATCTAACAGAGTACCAACAACAGTATTGCACACTAGGTCTATCAAAATACCAACAATCAACGTCTAACATAATAGCCACTGCAATCGAGATAGTACAATACATGGTACAACGATCTACATGCCAGGTCCTATCAAACAAGTCACAACAAACCCATCCACTAGCACATGCTCATACAACAGTAAACCACCAAGCAAGAACCTATCCACTAGCACATGCTCATACAATAGTAAACCAACAAGCAAGAACCTATCCACTAGCACATGCCCATACAATAGTAAACCAGCAATCAAGAACCTATCCACTAGCACATGCTCATACAATAGCAAACCAGCAAGCAAAAACCTATCCACTAACAGAAGTTCATAAAATAGTAGAAAGGAGGCAAGAACCTATCTACTAACACATGCTCATAAAACAATAACAAATAGCTAGAATACAATCAATGACAATATGCAAGGTCCACACAACCACGACAAGGAATCCTTACCTGAAATAAATGAAATAACAATAAAGATGCTCATTGAGCTGCAGATACCAACACGTAGAGAATACAACCTAACAGTAATAAGAACATGTAATTAATAGGTAAACCAAGCTATCCAAAATAGCAGGGAACACTAGAAATGGGATTTACCCAATGATCCCGGACGAAGAGCTCAACAAACGACGCGACTGACCAAGGCGAGACACGCGTGCGGTAGTGAACGAAAGGTACGGCTGCAGGGTTACTGTGCGCAGGGCTGTATGGCTTTGCAGTAGCAAGGCGCACGTAAAGTCTGGCTCGGGTGTGGGGCTGCACAGTCAGAAGGGCTGCGACGCGAAAGCTGGCGAGGCGCAAGGGTGAGTGGCAGTGAGGCTGGACGAGTACGTGTGACTGGCAGACGAGAGCTATGCATGTACGGAGCGGCCCGACTGCGGTGTGTGTGATACTGTGCGGGAGGGGCTATGGCATGGGCAGGCTACGATCCCAAGGAGAGCAGGGCTGCGGGCAGAACGGTACGGTGTTGTAGCGATGTTATATGGCTCGGTACAGGCGTGCTCGTAGTGCGGCTGGGCACCGATGGTGTTGTGGCTGCAAGAATGCAATCGCGGGGCTACTGGGCAATGAGCGGTGTAGCTGCTCGTTGCGACTGGTCCTGAAGGCAATAGAGAGGGAAAATGATGGAGGCTGGCCTTTCTCTCTATCTTCTAATCGATGGAAGAATACGATCGTAACACTAAACCCTTTTTCTTTAAAATTAACTCCTTTAAACTCTTTTCTTTAAAACAAAATGAGCTTCCCCTCTTAAAAATTGCAAAACTAGCCTCGATGCCCTACAAATCATAAAAATAGCCCTGATCTCAGCAAAATGCAAGAACGACCCTGAAGCTCTATAAATTACCAAACTAGCCCTGTAACGACCCTGTTTTCCATTCCAGTTCCCCAGGTATGTTCGGTTGTTCGGTTGGGCCGTTAGGGCAGTTTGAGCCTTTAGGGGCATTTTGGTAATTTTGCCTTCAGGGTAGTTCTGTAATTAACCAGGGTTTTAAGGCTATTTTTGTCATTAGCTGAGTTCGAGTTATTGCTACAATTTCAGGTTTCCAAGGTTATTGTTATTTTTGGGAAGCTTGGAGGTCTTTTTTGGTTAAAAGAGAAAAAGGGAAAAATGGTTATTTCATTTCTCCCTCCCTAAGACTCGAAGTCGAGATCGCTTGAGGGCCTTATTTAAGCCCTTTTTTCTCTAAACTCCAAACCTAGTCGGATTTAGAATTCTCTTCTTCTCCTTCTCACTCATGATTCTCTCTTCTCCCTCCCAATTGTCGAGAGCTTCGCCAGTTCGCAGCCGAGTGTCGCCGCCTAAACTCCATCAGAGAAACCCATTGCCAAATCACCATTCCTATTGCTGCCTTCCTCTTGTCGAGATCCACACCACACCAGCTAGATCCTTCTCCGATCCGAGCCGCACGCACCAGCGATCGCAGCCCTAGTGATCGCAAGGTTTTGCCACAGCCCACACATGTTGTCCGTGTCGCACACGCTGTTCGTGCCACACAACACCTTACACAACTGCTCGATCACGAATGCCAGCAGCGATTGCAGCCTTGTGATCGCATTTTTGTGCCCAACCTCGTACATTTTCGTTGTCGCCTTTGCCCTTGCAAAAAGCCAGACGATCTGTAGCAGCCACGATTCTCGGTTACCGTTTGCCTCAGGTACGTTTTGCCCAAACCCTTCTCGTTCTCTATTGGTTTCCCATGGCCTGATGTCAAGATTTATCGACCCTTATTCTTTTCACAGTCAAGACCTTACCCGTCTGCTTATCCTAGCTGATCAACTGTGCTGCGTTCACTTTCAGATTTCGCTCTAGCGACCCCTTTACCTTAGCGAGACATTTGCCTTTCACGTCTGACCGTAGCCTCGTCCTTTGTCGAGCTTCGCACCAGCCGCACCTCATTCACTGCACACAAGACTTTGCCTTTGCCTTCATCGAAGCCTGCAGCCGAGTCTGTCTTCTCGGTTTAGGGGTATTTTTTTTCTGAGCCTTGTGTGTGTTAGTCGTTTGCTGCTAGATGTTAGAGCTTAATTATTGTTGTTATTAATACTTGCTAGGTTCGTGTTGGTTCTACAGCTCAAGGAGCACTATTATCTGTTTATGATTTTCTGCTTATTTTCCAGGTAAGGATTTCGCCCTGCAAAATATTAATTGATTGCATTCTTGTTTGCCTGTTTACGGTTTACGAGCATGTTAGTGGGTAGGATTGTATGTTGTTCTGTTCTGCTAGCATGTATTGTCCCTATTTCCACATGTTAATGCCATGCTAGGTTTGTTCTTCCAGCATGCTTTGATTCCTGTTTAAACTCGTAGTACCATGCTAGAGTTTATATGTTGTTGAGCTTGTTTGATTGTTAGGGAACAGGGTTGAGTATTCTTAGATAGAACTTGTTAGGTTGTCATCATCCGGAGGTTGAGAGCGGACATAAAGTAATTTTCCCCCACAGGTCGGGACCAGCGAGGACAGGATCCTGCCCCCAACAGCTGGGTGTGGTCTAGCTCACAACATCGGCATAACCCTAGTCTGTAGCCTGTTAGAGAGGAGCCCATCACGGGTACATACTTGCTCGGGATGGTTCTTAGCTTCTGGCATCGGTGGTATTCCAGCTGCTACAGTTGAGTGCCGAGGACCTCGCACTACTGTAGATCAGTGACATCGCTTCCAAGTCTTTAGGCATGAGTACCTGGGTTGGTGTATTTTGTCCCTAGGCCCCCACATTTATGCAGTTTGCAGCAACATGCAGTGTGCGTGCACACGCGTTAGGCACCGGGACGAGCTCCCTCGGACTAATGTTTATGAGTACACCATTTTCATTTCGAGTTTAGAGCCAGACATCGGGTACTCTCCCGAATGTCCCTGGACTAGTTTGGAGAGTTGGTAAGGACCAGGTTTGAGTTGGTCACTTGGCCGATGGTATGAGACCTTCGAGGATATCTGTTTGGGATCAGCTTTTTAGTTAGTCATTTAGCCGAGGGTACGAGTGTAAGGACCCGACCCAAAAATGGTCATAAACCTGGTCCTTACTCAGCATGCATGCATAAAAGATAATAAAAATCTTTAAACAAATATAACTTGCATAAAAGAATCATTTTAAAACCCAAGGAACCTGTTTATAAACATTTAAAACATCCCTAGCCAGATTTCAATTTAAAACTAACAGATATAAAAATGTTCAAATAACATCATCAAGTTCCATATGCAAAACCTACGGACTCCGTGCCCGACTACATGCTGAATCAAAATAAATAAAACATAAACATAAACAGAGTGAGGCCGGCAGCTCCCATGATCATACAGCTCCTCCGCTAGCCATCCTGGTGCTGTCCCAAGTTACCTGGTGGAAAACCCACAGAAAATAAGGATGAGTACAAAGGAACTCAGTAAGAATCTTCAACCGGAGTACAGTATGAAACAACGCATCATCTAGCATCAAAGTATACAAGCAAACAGTTACCAACACAGAATCCTGGAACGAGATGTCGATATATGTAAGGACCCGACCCAAAAATGGTTCTAAACCTGGTCTTTACTCAACATGCATGAGTGTAAAAGCATTTAAGACAAAGTATACGAATCAAAGTGCTTTGAAATTAAAACATTCCATTGTTAAAAGTAAGATAAACTCGTGGCCAGTATTTGATTCAAACATTCATAAACAGTTTAAAGCACAATATACAAAAATCCTCCTAAGGACTCCATGTCCAACTACATGCTGAATAATCAAATAAGAACATAAA
Source organism: Sechiopsis laciniata (assembly GCA_037833695.1). Taxonomy (NCBI): domain Eukaryota; kingdom Viridiplantae; phylum Streptophyta; class Magnoliopsida; order Cucurbitales; family Cucurbitaceae; genus Sechiopsis; species Sechiopsis laciniata. The sequence continues at coordinate 17,156 of JBBMKA010058018.1, forward strand.
AATAGACAGAGTGACGCCGGCAGCTCCCATGATCATACAGCTCATCCTCTAGCCGTCCTAGTGCTGTCCCAAGTTACTTGGTGGAAAAACCACAGAAAATAAGGGTGAGTACAAAGGCACTCAGTAAGAATCCTCAGCCGGGGTACAGTACGAAACAACGCATCATCTATCATCCAAGCATACAAGCAAACAGTTACCAACACAGAACCTTGGAACGAGATGTCCATAAAACTTCTGGGTCATCAGAAGTCTCTAACTTCCGGCCAAATGGTCAGCTCCATAACTGACCGTGAACAGATATCCTCGAGGGTCTCTTACCCTCGGCCTGAGTGACTGCTCAACAGCTGGTCCTTACCAGCTCTCCAAACTGGTCCTGGGACATCCATGAGAGTACCCGGTGTCTTGCTCTAGACTCAAAAAGGAAGTGGTGTACTCATGAACATTAGCCCGAGGGAGCTGTCCACCCGGCGACTAACGCATGTGCGCGCACACCGCATGCTGCTGTAAACTGCGTAAATATGGGGGCCTAGGGACATACTACGCCAGTCCAGGTACGCATGCCTAAAGACTCAAAAGTGGTGTCACTGATCTACAGTAGTGTGAGACCCTCGGCACTCGACTGTATCAGCCTGAATACCACCGATGCCTGAAGCTAAGAGCCAGCCAAGGCAGGCTTACACCGTTGGCAGGGTTCTGCTCTAGCAGGCTACAGACTAGGATTATGCCAGTGTGGTAGCTACTCCACATCCGGCTGCCGGGGGTTAGGAATCTGTCCTCACAGCCCGACCGATGGGGACACATACGTTGGTCCACTCTCAGCCTCTAGATGATGACAACCTA
>JBBMKA010058029.1:0-17993 GCA_037833695.1 Sechiopsis laciniata
ACACTGCCCTTCTCTTGGACATAAACTTCAAAACTGCCATTCTTCCTTATTTTACTTTATTAACTCAAAAGAAAATGTGGGTTATTAACAAAATAAGTATCAAATGAGTTTAAGAGTTCATCTACTAAATGTTGAGAACTATAAAAATTATATATCTATTTGAATTGTTAGAAAAATAAAATTACTATATTTAAAAAACAATGTAAAAAAAGATTATTGTAATTAATGAGATCTCACTAAGAAAAGTTGAAGAGATATCTTAAATTTTTTTAATTAACTACCTAATCCATAGTCAATTAATTTTGAAATGAAATCTCATACTATCTAATATATGTAATCAAAATTCATTCATCACAAATAGATATTGGGTTCAACAAAAATAAATTAGGATCCAAAAATAGTAAATGCAAAAAGAAATTATTTTGATAGACATGCATGTTAGGAACCCACATGAAAAATATGAGAAGACCTCTAACATTTATAAGACAATAGTTGACACTAAGAGCATGTTTGGTGTAGGAATTAGAGTTAAGTTAAGAGGTGTTAAATTAAGTTAAGTTGGGGGTTAAGTTAAACTGTGTTTGGTAGATAGACTTTTGTAAGCTGAATTAAGTTAACGTGGCTGTTGTTTGGTGGACAGATTAAGTTAAACTGAATGTTAAATTAGCTGTGTTTGGTATGAATGTAAAATAAGCCGAGTTTTTTATATTTTAAGTAACTACTTAGTATGTATGTTTTATCTTCATTTTTTTTTCATGGTAAATAAGTTTGAAATTTAATTTTACTCATAATTTAAGAGAAATTCAAATAGGTGAGACTATCTTTAAAGCCCATAGAAAAATTTTAAATCTAATTTTGGAATCAAAATAATCTATTTTTAAAATTAGAAAAAGATTTTTATCAATGTATAAAATTAACCAAATCAATAATGTCTTAAATGTGTCCGCAACTTTCCTCTTTCAAAAATTTATTTTCTTTTTTCTTCCATTCATTTTTCTTATTTTTCATTCCTTTTCAGAATTGGAACAACAAAAGTATGAGTTGTATTCATGGAGTTCATCAAAGTGTGGCCAGACTTGCAATCATGTTGTTTTCTCTTACTTGTTCGACGCTACTAACTGATTCCTACTAATGTTGGCCAAAATGCTTGTTTGATTTGGTGGATAGGCTTCGAAATGAAAGAGTAATCAAATAGACTGCTCACACCTTTGGTTCTTCATTCATTCTTGAAATAGTTCATTTCGTATTTATAAGAGATTGTTTTCTATATTGAAAATACAAGGAAAATAGTGGGATGTGCTCATCTTTTTTTATTTGTGTTTGATGCTTTGAATTTATATTGTGAATTAATTTCATGAATTGAAGCTTATGCTTTAATTTCTGCGCGTAAAGAGGTAACCCGACAACCCGCTGCCCAGATCCGACCCGGTTCCCCTTTCTAACCTGCGACCCACTCGAATAGGCTTGGTAATGGATTGTTGATAACTCGAGCACATTTTAGGCTATTTTATTCTGCATTATTCTAAGGTTCAAAGGGAATAATTGGGCTATAATATGTTAATTGAGAGTAAAACTACTAGAAGTCGCATGCATTCCATGAATTAGCATCAAAAGCACAGTTTCACGGTTTTAGCATAAATATAGTATAATTTATGCTAAATCAATGCGCAATGCAGGAAATGCGAAGCTTAAGCACGAGAAGGACAAATCAGCGCAAGAAAGCGCTAAACCATAATACAATCACGTTCGAATGGTCACGCAAACAAGGAAACAAATGAAGAATCAATCAAGCAATTAAGTTAGTATCAATAAAAAAAATCCTGACGGAATCAAGAGATCCGCATTAATGAAGATTTTACAGCTCACCTAAACTTGTTGACCAAGTAATTCATCTCTATAAATAGCAAGAGGGAAGTCAAGGTTCGGTGAGCTGATCGGTTGGCCAAAAGCCAATCTTAAGGAGAAGCAGCCGGTGGTGTTCGTGGAAGTCGATGACAAGGGGACTACACACTTCACAACTGCACCAATTCCAACTTTTTATTGTTTTTCTTAGGAGTAGTCTATAGCTATGAACATTTAGTAGTAGTAATAAAATTAGCTGATTTTAACTTTCTACTTGTGTTTATTGCTATGCTGCATTATAAGAGTTGTTGATGAGGATTTATTTATAGAAGCATGTTAGAAGTGTAGGTTATCAAGTTTTACACTGCTTCATTTTTAATTAATACACATGCGCCGATTAGGTTCCCACGTATGTAACCTGCGGCGAGCTCAGAAGAAGGAGCAACAAGATGATCCAGTATGCTACGTTAGGATTGGGAAAAAGGCTTTTCACCATTCGAAGTGTTAGGGATAACCTTACTAACGCCTACGTCGCCCTGAATTAGTATGCAAATTGCAGCGGAAGTTGGATCTGTCATAAATCATTAAGTGCGTAAGTTACTTTCTAGATTAGGGAATCAAAAAACTTGATAACTAGTTCCGCATTGTTAGAATCTTTTGCAACTGTTTTCTCAACACTACTCATTGCATTCACGTTTAATTCTTGTTTGCATTACCATTCATTTTGACTTACTGTTAACATCAACCACAAAACCAAATTCAAATCTATTCTTTACTTTATTTGCATGACTCTCAAGATAGAAGTACTAGTTCTAACTTCAATCCCTGCGAAAAATGATAAATATAAATACTTATCACTTACTGCGTACTCGACTGCGTATACTTGCGTATTAATGCGATTCAAAGCGTAGAACTTAGTTTTACACTTAGAATTAATTATTATATTATTTATACCGCACCGAATATCACACACCACTGTCCCAATTTGGGCTTTTAATTTCATTTTTTTAAAAAAAATTGGGCTGCTATGTTTATATTTATTTTTAAGGGACAACTAGGGAAATTGCTAGGTATTTAAAACTAATTAAGGTCATGACTACTAATCGTTATACTTTAAATTTATGTCCTTTTTTATTTTTGAATTTTTATTTATTTTTAATAAGAGTATTGATTGACAGTTGTACCCCTCCTACATTTTTTAGGAGCTTTTTTTCAATCTATTTTAAATAAATTATTTTGTAACTACCTTTTTAAATCTAGAAAAATCCAAAACAAACTAACTAATTCTAAAAATGTTAGTCAAAATAATTAAATCAATAATTTTAAAACCAAGTAGTAATACCATGAAATCAGAGATTTTGAAAATTTTAAAAGTTTATATGCAATTTAGATATTTTGTTCTTAACGTTCACAAATATAGCTATACCTCTCCTTCCCATAAACTGTAAATACTCTCGTTAGTTGGTGTGATTATTTTAAGTATGGTTAAATTTTAATTAAAAAATGGTTGGGAATAGTACTTGAGCTTGAGTTTTATGAGGGCCTTAAATATTCATTTTTTAAGAAAATGAAGAGTTTCTTTTAATTCTTTCTTTTCGTTAACAACCCCGCGAAAACCCTCCACCTATGCATTTACAATTGATGATAGCCCCACTGTTGGACTAAAACCGACACACCACAATTAAGAAAATAATAATTAAATAGAATGGTGACGTGGACTGTTCAAGATTTTGTCTAAGCGAAATCCCTACTTAGTATAGCGAAATATGCGTGTGTGTTTCTTCAAAGACGCGTAAATATACGCGGTCAATGTTGTAGCAAGTTTTAAATGTAAGTAAAGGTCATTCTCCACAGGGATTTTTTGTGATGCTTTTGATTCGTTTTCATGCAAGAGTTAGGTGTAACAAATTGGTTGAGTTGATTAAGTGAGTAAGTAATTGATCTAAGTGAATGAAATAGTAAAAGAACAAAATGAGACTAAGTTCTTTAATTAGAAAGCAAAGCTTAACAATCCTAATGGCATACATGCAAGTTCACTCTATTTCTATTCTCTCGAAACGAAAATGAGTTAATACAATTGGTTTGTCAGACGAAATGTATATGAAGTTAAAACAACATGCATAATAAGTTCTGTTCGCTAACCCCTTTACCCAAGGGAAATACCTTACTTCTCCATAACCTTCTGATAACGGATTTAGCTACTCATATCTGTAAACATACTTAAAACAGATGAAGAAATAGTAAACATGCTTTAGACAAAGATTACGTAGAAAATGCACGAAGTAAAGAACAAGTAAGGTGAAAGGATAGAAAACGCCTGAAACTTGAATAACTTGAAACGTTTCTGGTGAACTCCGGTTACAAGAAAAATGTCTTGGAAAGCATATAAGCTACACTAAAAGCAATAAAGAACTAAAGCCTGACGAAATCGCTCCGACAGCTTGAAATCTAAACGGAAGTAAACTTTGGTCGGAACGGAGAGAAAACTTTGAAAATGATAACTGAAGGAAATGCTCCTCAAAATTTCGCTCAGCCGAAAGTTGCTCTGCTCTGACATTCTCCTGTTCCACGATCCGTGCTGTCAAGTGCGTTAGAGCCGACAATAGGTGAACGACTGTGATTAATCGTTGAGCTTCGGATCTTTGCCACGCGTTCCCTTGATTAGATAGATTGAACCAATCATTCCTTCGTTCTGCTCTTGCTTTGCTACAGTGAAATAGGTGAGGTCTCCTTCTGCAAATAAACTTGGAACCAACCATTCCTTCGCTCTGCTTCGCTTCCCCAAGTTTCGCTGCAAACAAACTACAAATATCAATTCTTTTAAACACTTAACAATTTTTACTCATTCATACACATTTTGTTGCAACAAACTTCTAAAATTTATCTTAAACATAATACTATAGGATATTTTGCTTAAGCTTCGTTTTTAGTCTGTGGGGGCAAAATTCTATATCTTAACAATTAATTATAGCAAATTTTATCCATAAATATATTAATTTAAGCTACTTTAACTCTCAATTCTTGAAAGTTATCACCCACATTGAAAAATCCTGCAGAAAAAGAAATGCATGCATTTCGTTGGCTCAGATTCTCGAGACTTTGAAAGAGGTCGGCATTAGAACCACATTTTTTAAGATATAAACGTTTTCGGTGTAAGCTTTCAAATCAATTTGGGTATGACTTTGTTGTTTGAAGATATTAACGTCTAAAATCAAATTCCTACTTTATTGGGATTCTATTTTTTTATTATTATTTTTATTTTTATGTGTGACGTGGTTAAAACGTATTTTATACCTTTAGAATCCCTACTTTGTAGGGATTATGTTTTCTTTATTATTATTTTTTTCCGTATATGTTAGACATTGGTTGCACATATTTTGTACATTTTCTATGTTAGTTACTGTTGGAACCTATTATGTACATATCAAAGTAAGGGTGCATATGTTAGTTACGTTATTGTTGTCACTTGTATATATTATGTGAATAATGTTGTTTCCTTTTTTTTTCTTTTTTTCTTTTTTTGCATAAGTTTGACATTCTTGGCACATATTATGTACATATCGTGTTATAATAAGGGTGCATATGTTGGTTACTATTGCCTAGGTATATATTCTGTGAATAACGTTGTTTCCTTGATTTTTTTTTTTTTAGTTTGTTCATATTTTAGACATTGTTGGCACATATTCTATACATAAACGAATAGTTAGGATTATGTTTCCTTGATTTTTTTTATGGAGATGTCTACGATGATCAATTTTATTTTGAAATAGCCTACATTCAATGAGATTTCTTCTCCCATAACCACCTTCAATATCTAATAATTTTATTTTAAATATCATATTCCTTTTTTAATGGGATTCAAATTAAGTTTTTTTTTTTTTAAAAAAAAATCAAATTTTTATATTGAATATCCACTATATCTCATATTTGATTGTTAATTCAAATTAAAATTTAAAAAAATCTCTATATAAACAATATTGAATGACAGAAAGATGAATTTTTGAAAAAAAAAATTATGTCGCCTAACCACATTCCACCTCACCGATTGAAGATCAGAACTGTACGATCTTTCTCTCAATGTCGACTGTCTCCACACTCACGATCACTATTGAAGATCATAGTTCTACAATCTCCCTAATCCACACATTTGTAATTCTCCTTGAATTTCACATCTAAAAGATTTTGGTTCTGCAACAATGGAGGTCACACCCATCCAATTGTCTTCAATAGAGTATGGGATGAAAGAGATATCTACTCCAGTTATAAGACGATGACGATTGAAATAGCATACGGTACAATAATTAGTCAACTTATCGATTTAGTTGCATTTGCGCTTGATATTGGTTAAAGTTTGACCATAACCGTAATGTGCAGCGGGTTTTCAAGCGCCATGTATAACGATTACTTCATCCTTAGAGAAAATGTACTCATACACACTGAGACGTATAACACAAACAACTCTGATGCCTTAGTTACGTTAAAAGTTAGGCTCATGTTGTAGAACACTGATAAGTTGAAGAAGTTTCTATACAAACTAATATTAAGCAGCAGACACTAGTCTTGAGGCGTCATAAATATGTAAGGATTTATACTTCTGGTCAACATAATAGACTGATATTGAATTATATTATGTAGGCAGCTATACGACACATGAGGGTTCAACGACAACTAGTTCAAATATTTCTTCATGTGTGGATGATAATGCAGACTTACTCGATTTCTTGATGGGAGAAGTTTCAGTCGAAGGGTCATGGCAGCTGAGGGGGAAAGCTTGTTCTTATGGTGTGGAAGAGGATAGAACTTCACACACACTAATGGATGTATTCGATCGTACTTCTTTAGGGATAGATGGATTTTGATTTTTATCTCTTTTGTGTTTCACAAGGATATCGAATGATTCTCAACACTCAAAAACTGTAAAGCTCCACTTGCCAAATAATAATTATGCTTTGTACATGTACATTATGCATTTAATTTTTATTATTTTTTTTATCTCAATACAAAAATCTAACCATCATTCAAAAGCGACTATATGTATGCATATGTAAACGGCTGGATGGACGTCTGGAAGAGATTCCAAAAATTATTTTAATTTTTCTATTTTTCGTTTTATTTTATCTTCAACCTATTTGTTCATTCGCATAATATGATCCTATCTGTTATAGTTTTACATTTTTTTAATTCAAATTTTCAAGGAGTTTGCTAGAATGTATCTATAATGACATTATCAAACAAATTAAAAAATAAATTCACAAAAAGGATAAAATTATCATTTACAATATATTCATTTAATTATTAAATTCTAGAATATTATATTTAGACATAAATTTAAACAATCTAGAAGAGTAGACATTTCATGTTTATTTTATAAAAAAAATAGACATTTGACTAATTGCCCCTTAAACAAATGAATACTAAGCCCATCTAATTCTCATTCAATACTAAATGGGAAATACTAGTAAATGTCTAGATTTCCTAAACTTATTAAGGACATGTCTACAATATTTTTAACTATAAATTTTTGTCTAAACCAAAATCTTGAGAAGTAAGATAATATTTTCATTTCCCAAGTGCCCTATTTTAGTTTTCCAAATTAAAATTAAAAAAAAAAAAAAAAAAAAAAAAAAAAAAAAAAAACTTACTTTACAAACCCTCCATCCTTGATTCAAAGATAAACAACGACCAACTAATCTCAGCCATTTAAATTTTTTATTTTTATTAATGTATATTTCAAAAGATCTTCTACTCAAATATTTTGATTAAATATTTAAATATTTAAATCTTGTTATCACATTTAGATCACACAACAGTTAATCACAACCTTTTTTTTTGTATACTCCCACATCATCTTCTTTATTAGAACGATTTCTTTCATCTCCCTCCCAAATACAATTTTATGATTTCTTTCATCTCCTTCCCAAATAAGATTTCATTTTTCATTATTTGCCACAAGCCGTCTCAATCGCATTGCACGAAGGGTTGGATAATTACACTGACACGTAATCTAGAACGATGGTGCGATTTTTTTTTTTCATTCCAAACTGCATTTTCGTTCCAGTGATCATTGGCGGAAGTCCGAGGATTCATAGTTTCATTTTTTATCCTACGTCGTGCACTCCCTCAATCGATTTTTTGTCTTCCGAATTTACAAATTCATGTACTTAAGCGCCATTGATTTATATTTTGGAGTTCTTCCAGGGGTAAAGGGATCCAGCCTGTCAATGGTACGTATTGGTATGTAAGAACAAAAGGTTCTTAAAATAGAAGACGCACTAATAGTAAGTGTACACATGGGTCAACAAAAAACAAATGTATGTGCATGATTGTACATAATGCTAAACCAAAAAATAGATGTATGGGTACACTGGCAAGAACAAGCATAGTTAACACATGGTATTAAAGTCTACACACACATTATTGAAATTAATCCATGCAGAATCGAAGGGATAGGGGGAGTCGAATCGAAGGTATATATGATGGAGGGAGTATTTTAGGGTTTTTTTGTTCAACCCTTCATCTTCAATTTTGTTGGTACTAATTACCTCTACACACCCCAACGTAGCAAACATCGCAACTATATGAAGGTGGCAAGTGAGTTTTTTGTTTTTTTTTTTCTTTTAATTATAGTATGTATCAAAGGAAATCGCAGGTGAGTTCCTTCATTTAGTTTTTTGTTTAGTTTATGTATGGTTATGGTTATGTAGGCACCTCATATTTTAAGAAAATATAAAATTAATCGAAACAATTTTTTTTTTTTTTTTTTATCATGTTAGTCAAAGATTTAAGAAGTTTTTTCAAATTTAAATATGAAGATCTTTTGCCTTGGTTGTTCAAAAAAAATCTCATTTCAATTAATTATAAAATATTTTTAAAAAAATTGAAAATAAAATTTAGGGGTATAATTGTCCATTTATTTTTACAAATTAATAACTTATTTTTCTAATTTAAAAGTAGAAATTAATTTAAAGTCCAAAATATTGTAGACATTCTCTTAATATATTTTTCAATTTTAGACATTTACCTAGTTTTCCCGGGATAACTAGGGAAATGTCTTTATTTAAGAAAATAATTAAGAAAATGTCTACTATCTTTTAGACTTTAAATAAATGTCCACTTTTTTTTTTTTTATTCTGCATTAATTAGTTACTATAAAAATGGTGGACTATTTTACCCTTCAAGCTAATTTTTTTTTTAATATATTAATCTAACTTTAAGTTTCTAATCCCTAAAAAATCATGGAAAATTTAAATAAAAAGATATTGGATTGACAATCTAATTTTTTGGTCAATATTTTTTAAAAATTAAATCAATTAAACATTTAGGAATTTTAAACTCCTTCTCTTTCTCCCTCATGGTCGTAAAATCCCCCTAAGTTCCCTGCAATTTAGGTTTTAATGTTACAAATAAAAGAAGTAAATTGAATAACTGCCAGGCCGTCGTTTTCTATCATCGTTGTCGCCCTCGAGATTGCGAAACATCACCTAGCCGTCATAATTGAAGGTGGGTATACGAGGGGTAGTTTAAGAAAAAGCTCTGAACTCCCAATCTCTCGAGCATTTGTAAGGAAAAATTCTGTCTACTTCGTTGCTAAACCGCCCAGGTTGAAGATTCATACCGCGAGCAGAGCTGTGTTTTCGGCTAAACCGCCCATGTCGAACCTTCTTCCTCGCCCAAAACTTGAAGTAGTTAAACCATTCTTTCTCACACGCACCAAATCTACCTCTCCCCCGAAGGTTGTTATGGGTGAAACGATCGAGGTTTTAATCTCTTGTTTTCGACTAAAATATCCTTGTTTTTTCAAGATTTGATTTTGTTCTTCAAAATTTTAAACAATATTTTGTTGATATTTAAAATTTGGTGATTCTCCGCGAAGGTGTTATATGCGAAAATGATAATGACTTTGATTTGTGTTCTAAACGTGCATACATCGGCTAATATGTAAGGCTAGTTTGATATATGTAAATCATGCCTAGTTCTCTACGAAGGTGTTATATTCGAAAATGTCTATCTGATGTGAATGTTTTCATGTAATATATAAGTCTGTTACATGTTTGCACTTTATGATGAGCTTAGTTCTAGGGCGAGATTTGAATCTATCTGATGAAAAATGTTTGTGATTTGTGTTCTAAATGTGCATACATCTGCTAATATGTAAGGCTATGTTTGACATATGTAGATCATGCCTAGTTCTCTGCGAAGGTGTTATAGGTGAAAATGACTAGTGGCTTTGATTTATGTTCTAAGCGTGCATACATCTACTAATATGTAAGGCTAGTGTGATATATGTAAATCATGTCTAGTTCTCTACAAAGGTGTTATATGCAAAAATGACTAGTGACTTTGAATATATGTGTGTTGAATGATTATGTCGAGTATGTGTGGATGATGTTTGTAGTATTTGTCTATGGGGCATGTGCGCTCCCTTTTTGCTTGTTGTTTGGAATTTGATTGACTCCGATAGTAGCTGCCCTGAACAAACGGCTGATGTGGGAGCTGAAAAGGCTGGGTTCGTGTTAAAACTCTAGAGCAATCAACAAAAATTCGTGAGAATGATAGGAAGATAATCATGGATCAGAAACGTTTAGTTTTTTTTAATAGACTGATAGGAAAAACGTGGATAGGTAATAGGAAATCGTGAGATATAAATTGAAGTTTTTTTTTATTAAGATAAGAAGAACGTCAATTTGGCCAAAAGAAATTAGGAGATAAAGGAGATATTCTCTCCCTCATTTTAGATGGCTTGATTTGACTTGGATTAGTTTATTATTTAATTGAATTATCTTATTATTAAATCTATTAACAATCGAATCTAACCATGGGGTATTATAGGGATGATTTAATTATCTTTCCACCTAATTTTATTTTTGGACACTGATTTAAAGTCTAAAAGATAATAGACATTTTCTTAATAATTTTATTTAATGTGGACATTTGTTAATATTTCCCTTTGTTTAAATGATTTTAATGGGCTACTTAATTGGTATTAGATTTACTAGGCGCTATTGTTATTTTAAATAAAGGGTTAACTATGCAAATTTCTAGTTTTTTTCAAATATATTTATCAAATGTCTAACGTTTTAAATAGTTAAAATAAATGTCTAACCATAAAATCTGGTAGAAATTAAATAAAAACTTAAAATGCAAATGACCATTTTTGCCTTCTATATTATTTGGTTTTATTTTAATATGCTCAATATTTGATTTTAGATTGTTTTCAACAAAATATCCTGGATTTGATAAAAATAAAAGAAAAAGATATTAAAGATATTTCTGATTTAGTCTGTTAAAAAAAAACAATATTTAGGTTTGATTATAAATAATTTTAACAAAAAAAAAATTAGCCAATGCATCATCCCTCTCCTACGAGCATCAAAAGCACTAAGGCATCTCTACGTTCCGGACCTAAACCCCAACAACCATAGAAGTATCGTCGTTGGAGAAATATCGTCATAGATGAAATTTCATTAGCCCTTTTATCATACCTATGTATACACTCGTATATACAATCAAATAGTGTTCGGGTGTTGTGTATACTAGTATATACGGAAGTGGATAAAACATAAAACCTTGGTTCCAAAATTAGCGAAAAAAATATGGCAACCATAAATAAACACATGTTTCTGAAAAACGAAAAAAGAACAAGCTAAAGCAAAAATATTACCATACCTAGAGAACCAAACATTATGTTGTATGACTAGAAAAAAGTTCATAAACTCTAAATCAGATTCTTGCAACTTCTTTTCTTCTGGCCTGATCTACCACGCCTACTGCACGTCACCTTAGCTAGTGCTTTGTTGTAAAATTAGATTTTCTTCATGCGAAGTCTTCCTATTGGTCGTCTTACATTAGGTGGTTAGACCGCTGGTATCAATAATTCCTGGTTTTGTCTAGGGTATCTACGTGATTAGACTTGCTAGTATCAACAACCCCCTGATGGTTATCTAACAAAATAAGCTTAAATTTCAAAAACCAAAATATAAAAGATCAATGGTTATCAAACGGGGCCTAAATTAGTGAACACTTGAAGAATAAAATAATAGAATGAAATAGGATTTAAACGACAATTTTATCTCATGTTAATTAGAGGTTGTATTATTAAAAGAAAGTCAGATGATTTTTGAAAAATAGTGAAATCCATGTGAGTTTAAATGTTGGGATTCATAGCTCTAACTTTTGAATCAATAACTATAATATTTAGGGAGTGTTTGTTCAACCCAAATGAAATTGGGAAAATGAGAATAAGGATGATTCTCGGTGTTTAGGTCACAAAAAATCATTCCTAAATAATTGCATTTTCCCAAAATTCTCTTTGTATTTTTCTTTTAATAACTTTATATCCTCTCATAACAAGTTTTTATTCTCCACATCACTATTTTTCCACTCTCATTATCCTCATTATTGTATTTTCTTCATAATCATTTTCTTCACCCAAATATAAATAATTATTTGTCCTATAATCATTCTCCTTCCTATTCTCCTGTAATTGTTATTCTCTCATAATTATTCTCTCACTATCTGCTTACTACTCTAAGAGAAGAACACTAAAAACTTCTTACGCTATAGTATTGGTTGCAAAGATCCTCCCCCCTATCTGGTATCAAAGCCAAGCTATAGTTCAAAATTTATCCTTGTACTTTCCTTAATATCAAATAAAGATCCGAGAAGAGTATTATCTTCTCTCTTTCTCACTTATTGATTTGCTTATCTTCTCATTCACCATTTTCGTACTTTGTAAAACCCTTTGTAATTGCCCATCAGTAGTTCTCCTTGTATCCAGGCAGTAAGACGCGAGAAGCGATGTGAGTCCATTGGTCAGCAAGCGAGTGAGCGGGAATAGGATAACAAAGTACTCATTTGGTGACTGAAGTTTAATTTTGTTAAGAAGAAAGAAAGTTGGAAAAATACCACTCATGCCGAATCTTTTAGAAAGATTAAAAAGATTAAAGGGCAAGAGAAAGCTTGATTCAAAGGATGATGAATTCAAAGGACGTTCTACTCAATTTTCTGAAGGATCCAACCTTCAGATATCAGATGTGAGTCAAAAGGAACTTCAAATAGCCAAAATTGAAGAAGAACTTCAAAATTGGTCTATTCCAAAGATTGATTCAAAATTAGTCTACAAGAATTCAAACTCCATGTTCTTTCAAAAGAACTATATCAAACTTTCTGAGCATGTTGTTCCTATCGATCAAGATAGCACAACGCTTAACCTTTTTTCAAAAAACATGATTCTTCGTCATAGAGAAGAATTCAAATTTATTCATGTCAGTCTGGTCCAAATCGCGATCAAACCTCTATTTAGACTAGGTCTAAACATTCTAGTCCTTGTCTCTCTCCGAGACAAGAGACACATAACTTATTCAAATTCACTCTTGGGGATGGTCGAATCCAATCTTGAAAATGGACCGATCTTCTTCAATTGTTTCCTTAACCTCACTCTATCATTACTAGACCCAAATATCTTGTCTGCGTTAATGTTAGATGTAAACACCAAGAATTTGAATATTCAATCTGAAACTCACTCAGTTGTAGTGATTTTCCACATCTGTTACAAATTGATGCACGTAAATGTTGCCCCAGAAGCTCTGAGGAAATCTATGAGCTGATCTACCATGCTCATAGAAGCCAACATAGGCAGAGCTACCATCAATGTCCCAAAGACTCTCACTTAGGACCAGATTACAAAAAACTCCTCATGGGAGTTAAAGAGTGGTTGCCCCCTAGAAACGAGGAAGCAAACCCCTACTCAAATCATTGAACATAATGACGGAAGCGTCAAAGTTAAATTCGAAGATGCTCAAGATTCGTTCCCCAGAACTAAAGAATTCTTGAGATCTAGGCCAAGCACTTCCGGACCTCAAAGGCCGCTAGTAATAATCAATTGATCTAGCAACTTCCAAGTATAATCTGTTGATTATGAGCAGCCAATGGCCTCGGTTCATTATGGTAACAGACCTTGTTCCCCCACACAGTCTGATATGGAAACTTAGTCAGTCTCAGGAAGCCAGATCAACGTTATCATAAACGATTACTCAATTGACAAAGAGTTTCTCAAAAGAGATTTTCCTTCCAAGGAAAACAGTGTCAAAAGGAACGCTTTCTTCAGAGATTATTCTGAAGAAGAACGAGCAGACCTCCGTACTCAATGGTATTTCTACATGGAAAACCTTCAAGCAGACATTCCATTCTTTACTTGGATGGAATCCAGTGTCAATGTCCTCAGACAAACAAAGTGGAACACCACTCGACGAGGGATTGTCCATTCAACTCATCCTCCACTTGAAGAAGTTGAGATTAAGACGAGTTATGGAGACAAAATTCTGGCCTCACCGTTCAAAAGCACTACAGGAGATGAAAAAAATTTGGCAACTCTTAAGGATATTAAAAATATCCTGCTCCAGAATAATTACTCAAACAAATTACTTTCTACGATCGCCAGTTAGGTTGATATGATTGAAGGAAGAACTCACAAAGAACCAAGCTTCAACTCTAGTTCGCAAGACTCGGCCTTCGCCTTCTCATCAAGTTTTTAATATCTGGCTATTGACAGATCTAAGCCCCTATTTAGACTTATAATTCTGAGTAATGATCTTAGTCTAAACCCGGACAAGGATGCTCTTGAGAAAATTCAAAAGATTCTTGGAGACTTATCTATTTCCAAGGATCCAGCAAGCTCAAAAGCTCCTAAATCTTCCGTAAATGTCATCAACGAACCCATTGCTGATGACTTGGAAAGATTTCAAAAGGATTTCTACAATGATGAAATCCAGGCCATCAAATATAAAGCCGATGATAATATACCATTGCACTGCAACTGGTATCCTCGGCCATCTTTCCCAGATGTAATGTTCGAGGAAAAAGCTCAAATAATGGCAGCAGCCTTCGATGGTATTCAAATATACGAATGGAATATTGATGGCGTTTTAGATTATTTAATCATGAACGTCTTCACATAAATGCTTATGGCAGCAAGCGACTATAAGCTAAAGCATCATACTGACCATAACATTGCTTAGATGTTTGTCACTAGTTTTACTAGGGTACTCAAAGATTGGTGGGACAAGCATCTTGACGAAGCCACCAGACAAAGTATCCTATTCCATACGACAGTAGTAAGAACTATCACCGAAATCAAAAGAGAGGGTGGTTTACCTAGTGATTATGAGGAACTTGATGTTGTAACCCCGGATGCAGTCAACACTCTCATCTACACAATGACAAAACAGAGTGCTTTAGTTTTTCAAAACTGTAAATTATTGTTTCCTGTAAATTTTTTGTAAATTTAAGTTTGTAAATTACATGTAAATACAAGTTCCAATCGAGATGAAACCATGCCAACCAAAGAAGACCTTCTTCAACAAAGAGTAGGCCCAAAGCCATAAGTTTTGGCTTAGAAGGTATTTTATCTTCACTCCCCGAGGTTTCGATTTCCATCATTCACCAGCCTAAGACTACAGAGTTCTCATGGAACATCCAGGCAATAAGGCGCGAGAGGCGCAGTGAGTCCATTGGTAGTGAGCATAGGATAGAGCTGTTGAATACGTGGAAATCTAGAGATTGTTCGATGCCTACTTTGAAACTGCTTTCAAAGTGGATGGGGGTATGCTTGATGATGAAGAAAAGAAGATTTGACCTGTCGGCCATACGTCTCAACTTTATCTTTTAAAATTTTAACGTTTTGTAATAATCGTTTTGTAATAATTTAGATTCTTTTACTATTTGCTTTATGACTTTAGTTATTTTGTCAGTTTGTAATAATTTAGTTTCCTTTTTGCTTTTTCAAGTGGCAGCTTTCGGCAAGGGTCCTGTCTTGCCCCCCACTTTTATCTTTTAATTCTTTCCATTTGATTCAAGTTTGAAGTCCGTTGCCTATAAAAGGCAACAAGTCTGTAATTCATTTTCATATCGAAGTCTTTCGCTATCTGCTTACTACTCTAAGAGCAGAACGCTAAAAACTTCTTACACTATAGTATTGGTTGCAAAGATCGTCCCCCCTATCTAATATCAGAGCCAAGCTATAGTTCAAAATTTATCCTTGTACTTTCTTTAATATCAAATAAAGATCCGAGAAGAGTATTATCTTCTCTCTTTCTCACTTCTTGATTTTCTTAATAATTTTATTTAATGTGGACATTTGTTACTATTTCCCTTTGTTTAAATGATTTTAATGTGCTGCTGAATTGGTATTAGATTTACTAGGCTATTGTTATTTTAAATAAAGGGTTAACTAGGCAAATGTCTACTTTATTTCAAATATATTTTACAAATGTCTAACGTTTTAAATAGTTAAAATAAATGTCTATAACATAAA
Organism: Sechiopsis laciniata; assembly: GCA_037833695.1. NCBI lineage: Eukaryota > Viridiplantae > Streptophyta > Magnoliopsida > Cucurbitales > Cucurbitaceae > Sechiopsis > Sechiopsis laciniata. Next base: position 16,154 of record JBBMKA010058029.1, read on the forward strand.
ATCTGGTAGAAATTAAATAAAAACTTAAAATGCAAATGACCAATTTGGCCTTCTATATTATTTGGTTTTATTTTAATATGCTCAATATTTGATTTTAGATTGTTTTCAACAAAATCTCCCGGATTTGATAAAAATAAAAGAAAAGGATATTAAAGATATTTCTGATTTAGTTTGTTAAAAAAACAATATTTAGGTTTGATTAAAAATAATTTTAACAAAAAAAAAAAAAAACAGCCAATGCATCATCCCTCTCCTACGAGCATCAAACTCTCTAAGGCATCTCTACGTTCCGGACCTAAACCTCAACAACCATAGAAGTATCGTCATTGGAGAAATATCGCCATAGATGAAATTCCACTAGCCCTTTTTTCATACCTATGTATACACTCGTATATACAATCAAATAGTATTCGGGTGTTGTGTATACTAGTATATACGGAAGTGGATAAAACATAAAACCTTGGTTCCAAAATTAGCGAAAAAAATATGGCAACCATAAATAAACACATGTTTCTGAAAAACGAAAAAAGAACAAGCTAAAGCAAAAATATTACCATACCTAGAGAACCAAACATTATGTTGTATGACTAGAAAAAAGTTCATAAACTCTAAATCAGATTCTTGCAACTTCTTTTCTTCTGGCCTGATCTACCACGCCTACTGCACGTCACCTTGGCTAGTGCTTCGTTGTAAAATCAGATTCTCTTCTTGCGAAGTCTTCCTACTGGTCGTCTTACATTGAGTGGTTAGACCACTGGTATCAATAACTCCTGGTTTTGTCTAGGGTATCTACGTGATTAGACTTGATAGTATCAACAACCCCTTGATGGTTATCTAACAAAATAAGCTTAAATTTCAAAACCAAAATATAAAAGATCAATAGGGCCTAAATTAGTGAACACTTGAAGAGTAAAATAATAGAATGAAATAGGATTTAAACGACAATTATATCTCATGTTAATTAGAGGTTGTATTATTAAAAGAAAGTTAGATGATTTTTTAAAAATAGTGAAATCCATGTGAGTTTAAATGTTGGAATTCATAGCCCTAACTTTTGAATCAATAATTATAATATTTAGGGTGCTTTTGTCCCACCCAAATAAAATGGGAAAATCCTTTACAAATTATTACTATTTTAAATTTGGTTTAATGTATTTTGAGTTGAATAGCTAGAGGGCAAGGTTTGAAATTCATTTTTATAGGCCCATTTTCTTATGTAATATTCACATGCCCATTTCGCCTGCAGTCACAGAAACGGCCCAGCATCCAGGATTGATTTGGTTCTTTTTGGACTCTCATTTGTCTCTTTTCCAACGAACATCTCTCTAATATCATCCATTCCTCATCTAAGCTGACTTCTAATAAAGAGGCAATTTAAAGCAAATTATACATCCTTAAGTATTTTCACCAAAAAAATTGTTTAACTGAGATTAATGATCATGCAAAAAAAAAAAAAAAAAAACTCTAATGATATTATGTACCAGAAGTAATTAAGAGGTTATATGTTTGAAACCTCAATCCTAAACTTTTGAATTGTAAAACAAAAAAATTGATGATCGTGTTAAATTTGATATTGATTTTTTTTTTTTTTTTTGAATTTTAATTGGGGAAATGACTACAACCCCTATAGAAAGAGTACTAAAATTAAACATGTAATTATAGAATTGATTTAGATTACAATCCACCAACTAAGCCGATATGTCTAGCACCTCTAATTTGATATTATATTAACTTTATGTATCAGATTAAATAAAATCACCACTAAAACTATTTTATTTTTGAGAAATCACCACTGAAACTATTTATAAATCGAAAACAAAACAGTTAATAAAATTTATTT
>JBBMKA010058060.1:0-17982 GCA_037833695.1 Sechiopsis laciniata
TCATGTCGGTTGCTTCCATCACTACAACATGGTGACACATCCAATTACTTCAAGTTAAATAATTCCGGATCAATAGCGACGACAAGCCCTCCTGAGAAACGAACCTGAATGGGTTCACGCCATAGCGCCATGCAACCAACTGGAAACAGGCCAGACCAGTAGGTCGGACCTGCGACTCCGGGCCGAGCAACTACACTGGGAGAACGAATACACTAGGAGAACGACTGAGCTAGCCGAGCCAGCCCGGCGGCCGGATACCAGAGGCGCAGCGCCGCCTTTTGGCGGGTGCGTAATGGCCGGCCGCCGCTGCGGCGCCGGGGCGACTGCAACACCTGTCGCGCGTCATGTGCGCCTTGATGGGCGGCCTGCTCGAAGGCTGGCTCGATGTCGTCGAGCCGCGGCGCGCGCGACCGGCGTCACAGGAGGCTCCCTGGCGGCGGCTGCGCTTCCCACAACATCGCAATTTCACTCGCGCGCATCTGCAACCGACATCACCGGGAGGCCGACGATTCGATACAAAACAACGACACGCACCAGCGTCCAGGTGAGATCAATTGAAGTGACGGCGGATGCAGACATTTTCTCCGAGGATCCTTATGCGCAATATCGCGAACTGCGGTCCCGGGGGCCGATCCATTGGACGCAGGACTTGTTCGGCGGAGCCTGGCTTCTCACGACCTTCGACGGCGTCCAGGCAGCGCTGAAGGATTCGCGGCTTTCGGCGCAAAGGACGGGCGGCTGGGTGATGCGGCAGGCGATACGCGGCAGCGCCGACCGCCGGCGCCTGACGGACATGCAGCGCCTGTTCGCACGCGCCATGTTGTTCGTGGATAAGCCTGCGCACCCGCGCCTGAGGGCGACGATGCAGGCCGCCTTCCATCCGTTCAGGATCCAGGCGCTGCGCGGTCTGGTGAGCGGGCTGGCCGACGACTTGATCGAGGCCATCGAGCGCGGTGCGCCCGACGCCGCGCCCTTCGACTTCATCGAGAATTTTGCGACGCCGTTGCCCGCACAGGTAATTTCGCGATTCCTGGGGCTGCGCTTGGCCGATCAAAGCCGGTTCCCGTACTGGTCGAGGGACCTCGCGGCATTCCTTGGCTCGGTTTCGCCGACGGTCGCCGAAGCCATGGCCGCGCGCGAGAGCGTCCTTGGCGTGTGCGATGACATTAACCGTTGCATCCGCCACGGCGGCATCGATGATGACGGACTGATTGCCCATCTGGCCGCCGCCGAAAGGCAGGGCGAGATCGAGAGCGGACCGGAAATGCTCGCCCAATGCGCCATGCTGCTGTTTGCCGGCCACGAAACGACGCGGCACTTTCTCGGCACAGCGGTCTATTGGCTGCTGCGCGAGCCGGGCCGATGGCGCGCGCTCGATGATCCGGTGCGGCTGCGGTCGGCGGTGCGGGAGTTGCTGCGCTGGGACAGCCCGGTGCAATACACGGGGCGGCGCGCGAATTGCGCCTTCAACCTTTTGGGCGCAGACATCCGTCGCGGCGACCTGGTGCTGCCCATAATCGGTGCCGCCAACCGCGACCCCGCCCGGTACGAGGACGCGGAGCTCATGGACCTGGACCGGGAAGTCGGCATGCCCCTGTCCTTCGGTGCCGGCCCGCATGTGTGTATTGGCGCGAGCCTGACCCTGATGGAAGTCGAGTGCGCCATCGGGGCGCTGGTCCGCCGATGGCCGGAGCTTCGCTTGGCCGACGTGAACCCCCCGTGGATCGAGGTACCCCTCTACCGCGGGCTGACGAAGCTCATGCTGCGCCGCGCGGCGCAGCATGCCTGACAGTGGCCGCAGCAGTTCAGAGGGCGTGAGCTAGCGACTCGGTGCGCCCCGCGTCCTCGCGGGTCGGCCGGATCGATTGCGCCGCATGGTCGAGGCCTTCCACCAGTCGCCCAATATCGTCGCGGGTATGGGCGGCGCTGAGCGTGATCCGCAAGCGGGCCGTCCCCACGGGCACCGTCGGAGGTCGGATCGCGGGAACCCAGAGGCCTTGCGCTTCGAGCGCCGCGGACAGGGCCACGGCCACCCCGTTGTCGCCAACGATCAAGGGCTGGATCGCCGTGGTCGACGCAGCCAGCCGCCAGCCCAGGTGCGCATGCCGGTCGACGAGCTCGGCAAGGGCGGTGCGCAGGTCGGCGACGAGCTGCATCAGGTGCGCGCGCCGCGCCTGACCCTCATCGCCGCCGATCAAGGCGAGGCTGGCGCACAGGGCCTCGGCCAGGGCTGGCGGGGACGCCGTGGTGTAGATGTAGGGGCGCGCGGACTGGATCAGGGTCTCGATGACGACCGGGTGCGCTGCGACGAAAGCCCCGGCCACGCCAGCGGCCTTGCTCAGTGTGCCCATGAGGATGACGCGCTCGCTGCGCAAGCCCCAGTGCGCCAGTGAGCCGCGCCCGCCGGCCCCGATCACGCCGAAGCCGTGCGCGTCATCGGCAACGATCCAAGCGTCGTAGCGTTCAGCCAGGGCAAGCAAGGCGCGCAGGTCCGCGAGGTCGCCGTCCATGCTGAAGACGGCATCGGTCACGATGAGGCGCACCGGCGTCGTGCTGCGATCGAGCTCGCGTTCGAGCACGGCCAGATTACCGTGCGCGTAGCGCCGGAAGGTGGCGCGTGCGAGCAGGCTGCCGTCGATCAGCGAGGCGTGGTTCAGTTTGTCCGCGACGAAGGTCGCCTGGTCGTCGCCGAGCGCCGTTAGCAGGGCGAGATTGGCCATGTAGCCGCTGCCGAAGCTCAGGGCTCGCGCACCGGGGATCCAGTGTGACAGCCACGCCGCGAGTTCGCCTTCGAGGGCGTCATGCGCCTGCGAATGGCCGCTGACCAAGTGCGAGGCGCCGCTGCTTAGGCCGTAGCGCTGGACGCCGGCCTCCAGCGCCGCCGCGAGCGCGGGGTGCGCCGCGAGGCCCAGGTAGTCGTTGCTGGAAAAAGCCAGCATGTCGCGGCTCGAGCCGTCCGCGCGGCGCACGCGCACCCGCGGGCCGCAAGCGGATTCGGTCGTGCGCCGCTCGCGGCGCAGCGACTGCATCTGCAGGCTCGATAGGCGGTTCTTCAGGTGATCGATCAGCATGGGCGTCGAGACGTGGGAGCCGCGGTGATAGGGTCGCGAATTTTAACGCGGTGCGATCGCACGGAAGCGCCGTGCGCAAAACGCGCGGACGCGGCACGTGCCCGCGTCAGGAGTGGTCGACGCGCGGCCATGCGGTCAGATCTCGCGGAGGGAGCGCCGGAACGGCTCGCCCGCTTCCTTCAGCGCTCGTCGGGCGAAGTAGTGGAAAGTCGCCTGTGAACGCTTCTCCTGTAGGATCCAATCGTGCGCCTCGCGGCCCAGCGAAGGGTCGATCGGTGCAATCGGTCCCACCGCGCAAGCCAGCAATTGCAACTTGGCCGCGCGCTCGCACTGAATGGCCAGGACGCAAGCTTCCTCCACCGATGCGCAGGCCACCAGCAAGCCGTGATGGGCCAGCAGGATCGCGCGCTTGCTCCCCAGTGCCGACGCGATGATCTCGCCTTCGCTGTTCCCGACGGGCACGCCGGGCCACTGCCCGAGAAAGGCCACGTCCTCGTACAGCATGCAGGCATCCATGTGCGCGACCTCGAGCGGACGCTCCAGCATGGACAGCGCGGCCGTGTGCAGCGGGTGGGTGTGCACGATGCAGTTGACGTCCGGCCGCGCGTGGTAGATCCAGGTGTGAAAACGATTGGCAGGATTGGCCATGCCGTCGCCTTCGAGTACGTCCAGATCCTCGTCGACGACGAGCAGGTTCTGCGGCGTCATCTCGTCGAAGCCCAGACCGAGGCATTGCGTCACGAACGCTGGCGAGCCGGGGACGCGCGCTGTGATCTGACCGGCAAGGCCGGAGTCGTGCCCCTGGGAGAACAGGATGCGGCAAGTCAGCGCGACCTTCTCGCGCAGCGTCCACTGCGGCGAGGTCAGGTGATGCTGCATCTGCGCCTTCGCGCGCTCGACCAACACGTCCTTGGCCAACGAGAGCGTATTTGCCATGTCGTCGCCTCCTCAGGCCGCGGCGCGTTCGCCCGCGTCGCCCTGGCCGAGGTCGGCCTCGACGGCGGACAAGAACGCCATGCTTGCATCCACCATTGCGCGGCCCGCCTCGATCATGACGCGGAGCTGTTGGTCGTCGTTCCTCGCCACGTCGACCATGATGTCGCGCAGCGTTTCGGCGTGGCCGTCGTCGCACTCCACGTGGATGTGGAAGAAGCGGATCTGCTCGGCGGGGATGCCGCAGGCATCGAATCCCGCGATCAGGTCCGCGTACAGGACGGGCACGAGCGCCTCGGCCCCCAGGCAAATGGCGCCGAGGCCGTAGGCCGCGTCCGGGTTCCTGCAGTGGCCGAGCATCGTGTCGATCATGTGTTGCGTGGCGTTCGTCGGCTTGGCCCCGGCGATCGACAGGTCGAAGCTTTCCAGCATGCGCCGGTAGATGAGGTGATGCGGCACGGAGTCCCCGCCATCCAGCCCGAGCTCCTCGAACAGGTTCTCGCCCAGCCGCAGCACCGTCTCGTTGTCCGGCAGGTTGGACATCAGGGCGCACAGGTAGCGCGTGAAGTGACTGCTGTACAGGCCTTGCTGCACGAGAAGATCCTTCAACTCGGGCAGCGTTGCCGTGCCATTGCGACACCGGCGCAGGAACGAGTGGGATTGGATTCGCTGAATGAAATCCTTCTTCGCATTCTCGAGGATGGTGTAGTGATCGATCATAAGTTCTGTTATTTCTGGCGCACGCCAGTTAGAGCGCTCATGCGGTCGCGCGCAGGATTTCCAGCGGCCAGCGCCGATGCGACGCGCCCGGTACGACGACGGAGGCATGCAGCGAAGGGCGCTCGCCCCAGGCGTGCGCGCACACGGCTGCGACATGCGTGGGGCCGGCCTCGAACTGCCAGAAGTGCCAATGCCACGCCGCGTCGTCCGCTTCCGGCTCAAAGGCAACGTCAAGGCCACCGTGCTCATCGAACCCAAAGTGGAAACGATCGAGCGGGATCGTCATGAGGCCTTCGCCGCGTGCCTTGACGTAGGACTCCTTCAGGGTCCAGAGATCGACGAAGCGACGCACTCCCTCCCGGGGCGGCAGCGAAAGCAAGGCATCGCGCTCGCGGGGCGCGAAGAGATGGTCGACGATGTTCCGTGGCAACGGCCTGGTGGCGGGCTCGACGTCGACGCCCAGCGCGCGCCCGCGCGCGACACCGACAAGGACCAGATCACCGGCGTGGGAGACATTGAAGGAAAGCGCGCGATGCTCGCGAGGTTCGGCGACGCGCGGCTTGCCGTGGCGGTTGGCGACGAAGCGCCAGGCGCTCGGATCGACGCGCGCATGGGCCGACAAGGCCTCGCGCAGCGCCGCGCGCGCCAGCGTGTAGCGCAGGCGATCGACCGCCTGGGGCAAAACGTCGCGCCGCGCCCGCTCCTCGGCGACAAGCAGCTCATCGCAGCGGCGCAGCAGCGCCAGATCGCCCGCCTCGTCGGTGAACACGAGGCGCAGATCCACTGCGCCCGCGCGCCGGCCATCGTTAAGCATTCGGCTCCGGCACGCACTCGAGCCGTTCCTCGACTTCGCGGCGAGGATGGATGGTGCGCGTCTTGCCTTCGAGGAAGAGCTGTGCCATGTCGCGGCGCCGGAGCTTGCCGCTGGAAGTCTTGCGGATCTGGCCTGCGGCGACGAAATGGATGTCGGCCAGAGGCAGTTTGACGCCAAGGCGGCGCGCGATCGCGGCGCGCACGGCGGCGCGCGTGGCCTCGGCCGCGCCCGCGGCCTCGCGGGTCAAACGCGCGAGGACGATGATGCGGTATTCGATCTGGAACACCGCGGCGCCGCCGATCCTGATCGCGGGCAGCGACTCCACGGCGAACTCGAAATCGCTCGCGAACAGGCTCTGGCCGCTCACCTTGATGCGGTCGCCCATGCGGCCGGCAATGATCACCTCGTCGCGGACGACGTAGGCAAGGTCGCCGGTCTCGAACCAGCCCTCATCATTGCAAAACTCGATGTCGGGGGCTTCGAAGTAGCCTTGCGCCAGTGTGCCGCCACGCAGCTCGATCTGCCCGAGTTCGCCTTCGTCGCAGAGCGTGCCGTCGGGCCGGGTCAGGCGCAGCTCGAAGCCCGGGAGGAGCCGGCCCGTAGAGACGAGCCGACGCCCGTCGGGCAACGGGTGCGCCCACGGTTCGTCCTGCGTCGCCGTGGAGGTGACCACGAGCACCGCCTCGGCCATGCGGTACGCAGGTTGCAGCGCGGACCGGCGGAAACCCCGCGGTGCCAGCCGGGACTGGAAGGTCATCATGCGGTCGAAGTCGGTGGGGTCGCTGCCGACGAGGAAGCAGCGCAAGGCGCCGAATTCCAGGCCGGCCAGTTCTTCCGGCTCCGCGCGATCCAGGTAGTTCAGGCAATGGCTGAGGGCGAAATAGGCCGTCGCCGTGTGCGTGGCGCGCAGCTGCGCGAGCACGCGCAGCCAGCCGAGCGGATCGGTGATGAATTGCGTCGGCGACGCGAGGTGGAGGTCGTTGCGCGCCTCCAGCGAGGTCAGTAAGCCGAGGATGAGTCCGAGATCATGATAGAGCGGCAGCCAGCTGACGTAGACGTCCTCAGGGCGGCGGCCGTCGTGGCGATTGAGCAGACTCAGGTGGCGGCTCAGCGCGCCCCTGGTCACCGGAATTCCCTTTGGGAACGAGGTCGAGCCCGAAGAGAACTGCACGAAGGCCAGCTCCTCGGGACGCTCGGGCGCGAAGGGCACCGGCTCGTGCGGGCCTGCCGAAGGCCAGAGCACCTGCAGTCCCGTGCCGGCGAAGCCCTGGCGCCGCACTACGTGCGTAAGCCCGTGGCGGCGCACGATCTCGGCGGCGTAGCGTGTCGCTTCTTCGTCGCTCTCGCCGTGGACGGCCTTGATCGAGAAAGTCAGCGCGCCCAAGCCGATCAGGGCGAGAAACGAGACGATGACCTCGATCGAGGTCTCGAAGGGCAGCAGCACCCGCGTCCCCTGAGCGACGCCCGCGGCCGCATAAGCGGCCATGCAGGCGCGCACGCGTTCGTGCAAGGCCGCGTAGGTGAAGTGCTCGGCGACCTGGTCGAACGCCTCGTAGAGGTACAGCCCGCGTTCGCGCTCGTAGGCCAGGCTCTCGATCATTGCCCTCAGGCCGGGCCCGTCCTCGGTCTCGGGCCCCGGCGCTGTCGCGCCTTCGAGCCATGCCTTCTTGGTGGTGGTGACTTGCATGCGTGCGAGCCTCACTTGGGCACGGCGACGGCCGCCGTGTCTTCGTCCAGGACCTTTTCGTATGTGGCGCGCAGCACGCCCTTCAGGATCTTTCCCGTGGAACTCCGGGGCAGCTCGGAGACGAAGACCACCTTCTCCGGCCGCCACCACCGCGGGCCGACGCCTTGGTAGAGATCCAGCACGGACTGCTCGCACAAGCCGTCGTCGGCGCGCACCGCCACGAGCACAGGTCGCTCGCCCCAGCGCGGATGCGGCACCGCGATCGCCGCTGCCTCAGCGACGCGCGCGTCGCGCAAGGCCACCGCCTCGAGCGCCGGCGAACTGATCCACTCGCCCCCCGACTTGATCAGATCCTTCTCGCGATCGACGACGTGCAGGCCGTTGTCGGGGTCGGTGACCGCCAGATCGCCGGTCGTGAACCACCCGGCGTTGGAAGGCGTGCGTTCGCTGCCGAAATACCAGGCGGTGACCCAGTTGCCGCGCACCTGCAGCGCGCCGGGCGTACGGCCATCGGCGCGCACGGGCAGCCCGCCTTCGTCCACCACGCGGGCCTGCACGCCGAAGATTGGCTGCGCGGCGCGCGGCGCCGGCCCGGGCTCGTCGCCCGCGCTGTAGCGTCGCACGATGCCCAGCGGGCTGGTTTCGGTCATGCCCCAGGCATCGATCAGGTCCACGCCGAGATCGTTCAGGCGCACTACCAGTTCGGGCGGCGGATGGCTGCCGCCCGTGAGGGCCTTGCGCAGGGTCGAGAAGCGCAGGCGCCGGGCCTCCATGTAATCGACGATCTGGATCCAGATCGTCGGCACCGCAGCCGCGGCGGTCACCCCGAAGCGCTCCATGGCGACGTAGAGCCCGCCCGGCGTGCCCTGGTTGCCGGCGAGCACGATCTCGGCGCCCATCGCGGGCGCTGTGAACGGCAGCCCCCAGCCCATGGCGTGGTACATGGGCGACAGCATCATCACCACATCACGCGATGACACGCACAAGGCGTTCGGCAGCGCCATCGCCTGCGAATGCATCACCGTGCTGCGATGCGAGTAGACCACGCCCTTCGGGTCGCCCGTCGTGCCGGAGGTGTAGCACATGCCCGAGGCGGTGTTCTCGTCGATAGAAGGCCAGGCCTCGAGGCCCGGCCCGCCGGCGGCGAGCAGAGCGTCGTACGCCGCGTCCTCCGGCCAGATGGCCGACAGCGTTGATATCGATACCCAGTGCGCCACGCCGGGCGCCTGAGGCCGGACGCGTTGCACGAGATCATCGAAGCGCTCGTCGTAGATCACGACGCCGTCGTCGGCATGGTTGACGATGTAGCGCAATTGCTCCACGGAACAGCGCGGATTCAGCGTGTGACAGACGGCCCCGATACCCGGCACCGAGAAGAACAGCTCGAGGTGCCGATGGTCGTTGAGCAACAGCGTGCCGACGCGGTTGCCCGGCCGGACGTCCAGGCTACGCAAGCCCGCGGCGAGCCTGCGCGCACGCGCGTGGATCTCGGCGTAGGTGAGCTCCAGCGCCGGGCCGTCCGAACGCAGGACCGAGACCCGCGCCGCGCCGAAGTGATGCGCGGCGTGTTCGAGCAGGCGCGGCACATTCATCGGGACATGCGTCATCGTGCTGTAGGGCAACGCGTGCATGGCGGCCTCCATCGCTCTCAGGCGCCGGCGCGGATGGCACCGCCGTCCAAGTCGACCAGGGGCAGGATGCACTCCTTGACAATGTCGGCCAAACGCAGGATGTCGCCCTTCGCGTGGCCCGCCGTGAAGATGATGCGCAGGCGTGCCGTGCCGGCGGGCACGACAGGCGGTCGCATCGCGTGCACCAGGATGTCGTGCTCCAGGAGGATGGCGGATGCTTTCATCGCGGCCGCCTCCGATCCCAGGATCAGCGGCAGGATCGGCGTGGCGGGCGTCGGCAGGTCCAGCGTGCGGGCGAACAGGCGCGCGTTGTCCAAAGGCTTGGCGACCAATTCCGGCTCGCTGCGGATGATGCGCAGGGCCTCGATGATGGCGGCGACGGAGGCCGGCGGCAGCGCAGTAGAGTGGCCCAGCGGCCGGGCGCGGTTCTTCAGCAGGTCGACGACGGGACGCGCAGCGCACAGGTAGCCACCTTGCGCGCCGACCGCCTTGCCCAGGGTGCCCATCTTGAGCGGCACGGCGGCCTTCGCGCCATCGACGAAGCAGCCACCGCGACCGCCGCCCACCACGCCGATGCCATGCGCATCGTCCGACATGAGCCAAGCGTCATGCGCGGCCGCCACGTCCTGCAAAGCGACCAGCGGCGCGATGTCGCCGTCCTGTGAGAACACGGCGTCGGTGAGCACCAGCGCCCGCTCGAAGCAGCCGCGATGCTGCCCCAGCACGGCGCGGGCGTGGTCAACATCGTTGTGGCGGAAGGTCTCGACGTGCGAACCCGCGAGCCGGGCACCGGCGAACATGCAACCATGCGCGAACTCGTCGAGGACGATCAGGTCGTTCGGCCCGGCGAGCACAGGCACGATCCCCATGTTGGCCACGTAGCCCGAGCTGAACACGCAGGCGTCTTCCGCCTCCATGAGCTCCGCCAGCGCCCGCTCCATCTCGGGATACAGCGGGTGATTGCCCGTGACGAGCCGGGAGGCGGCCGCGCCGACGCCGTAGCGCGCGATGGCGTCGATAGCGGCCTGCTTGACCGAGGGCCGCTGCGACATGTTCAAGTAGTCGTTCGACGAAAATGACAGCAGGCGCCTGCCATCGCGCCGCACCCAGATGCCTTCGGCACGGTCGATCACCGCGAGCGAGCGCTTGAGGCCCTTCTTTTCGATTTGTGCGAGCTTGTCGACCGCGAACTGCAGCAGTGAATCAGTCATGCCTTTTCCTTTATGGGACGATCGGCGCCGCCGCGCCGCTTGGCCGCCGCGCCGAGGAAGAGAAGGAGTGCCAGCGCGAGCACTTCGCAGCCGCTGGCGACGAAGCCCGCATCGCGCGCGTGGCCCGAGCCCCAGGCGCTGGCGCCGAGCATCGGCCCCAGCGCGAACCCGAGGTACAGGAACGAACCGTTAATTGAGAGGGCCACCTGCGCGAGGTGGGGCGGCGACAGGCGCAGCAGGTTTGCCTGCTGCGCCGGGTTGAACGTGAAGCCGGCCACGCCCCAGGCGCACAGGGCCGCCGCCAGCGCGATGGCCAGGGCCTCCCCTTGCAGCGCGTGCGCCGCCAGCGAGATGCCCGCATAGACGAGGGCGAGCGCGACGACGCCGACCCTCAGCACCAGCGCGGAGCCGAAGCGGTCCACGGCGACGCCGGCCAGGAACACTCCGCCGAGGGCGGACAGGCCGTAAAGCGAGAGCAGTCCGGCCACGCCATCGGGCGCCAAGCGCGCGAAGTCGGCCATGAACTTGCCCATGTAGGGATAAAGCGTCCAGATGCCGGTGGCCCAGCAGCAGGTGACGATCACGCTGCCAAACAGGCCGGGCTGGCGGATGACCGAGAGCCGCTGCGTCCAGGTCTGCGCCGGTCCCGTGACGCGCGCTTCCGTGCCAAAGTGCTGCAGCAGCCACGCGGTCATGATGGCGCCCGCGGCCGCGATGGCGAAATAGGCGTAGCGCCACGTGCCGTGGCTCGCAAGCCAGGTGCAGGCGGGCACGCCGATGGCGATGGCCAGCGTCACACCTCCATGCACCGTCGCCAGCGCCCTGCCGCGCCGCTCGGGTGGCACCCGCGAGCTGGCGACCGCGCTCGCGCAAGGCATGTACAGACCGGCCGCGATGCCCAGGAACACGCGGGCCGCGATCAGGCTCGACAAGTCGCGCGCCAACCCGGCGAGCGCGGCGCAGAGGCTGAACAGCGCGAACGCGAAGACGACGACGCGCTCACGCGCGATCCCCGCCACGAGGGAGTTCAGCAGCGGCGAGGACAAGGCATACGTGAGGGCGAACACCGTCACGAGCATCCCCGCGGCGGAGATGCTCCGGTCGAAGGACTGCGCGATGGGCGGCAGCAGCCCCGCCATCATGAAGCCCTCCGTCGCGATGACGAACGCCCCGGCGGCCAGCAATTGCACGGTATAGGCCGGCCGCGCGCGGCCGGCCGCGTCGACGGCCTCGCCGGTCATTGGACGCTCAGCGCGGGGCTGCTCTCGACATCGCTCAGGTAGTGCCGTTCGAAGGCCGGCGCGCTACGGCCCATCGCTAGGCGTACGTGCTGCGCTACCTCGCGCGCGCAACCCCAGGAGAACGTGACGCCGGCGCCGCCGTGCGCGTAGTTGTGGATCACGGCGCTGCCCGGGATCGCCTCGAGGCGCACATTGCCTTTGCGGAACGGTCGCAGGCCGACGCGCACAGGCTCGGTCTCGTCGAGCGCCAGCTCGCGCAGCCACGGCATGAAGGTCGTGCAGCGTTCATAGATGTCGCGCACCGGCTGGTAGTTCCGGAGGTTGATGTCCTTGCCCCACTGGTCCTTCTCCGCCAGGGCGCCGAGCACGATGCGGTTGTCGCCGCGCGGAAGGATGAAGACGATGTCGTGCTCGCTCGTGACGTTGTCGTGGGAGACGCAGTGCGACTGCTCCAGCCTCGGGCCCGTCGTGCCGTCGTTGATCAGGCGCACCAGTGCCCCGCGCAGCGGATACATGGGCTCGCCGACGAGTTCCTGAGCGCCGAGTCCAGAGCAGTTGACGATCACCGAGACGTCGAAGCGCCGCTTGAGCGCCGGCTCGATGTCTTTCAGCCGGCCCTCGATTTTTTCCATCACGACCTCGATGCCGGCCTCGTGCACGCGCTTGAGGAGCCAGGCCATGTAGACGTCCGTGTCCACCATCGGCGCGAGGTGCCCGTAGGCATCGACCAACCCCAGGTTCCCGTTTACGCCGTTGTCCTCGATCAGGTGGCTGCCGCGGACGAAGCCGGGCACGTGGCGCTCGATCTCCCGCATCTTCTCGAGATGGAATGCGTTCTCCTCGACGCGGTTGCGGAAATAGAAGAACGACTTCCGGATATAGGCGCCACTGCTGCGGTCCTGCGCGATCTTCTCGAACTCGCGGAACGAGGTCATGCACCACGATTTGGAGCGTTCGAGGGAAAACTCGTCGTGGTGATAGCCGCAGACCGCGGGCGGCCATTCCCAGAGGGCGCCCGCGACGACGGACGTCACGTGGGGTGCCAAGTCCTCGGTGACGACCACGGCGGGGATGCCGAGTTCTGCCAGCGCCAGCGCCGTGGTCAGGCCGCTGACGCCGCCTCCGATCACAAGGGCTTTCTTTGTCATGGGTATCTTCTTGGATTGCCGCACCGGATGCCAGCGAGGCGCCACGATGCATGTCTAGGTTCGTGCCGGTTCCGCCGGCGCTTCAGCGCCTGTGCGGGGTGCGGGCCAGGCGGTTCGCGTCAACGGTCCGGAAGGCGCTCACCTGACCGCATCGAGCACGAAGGGTGCCGTACGCCGGGATTCCGGGAATACGATGGAAGCGTCCTTCAACAACTGGTTATGGCGTTGGTATTGCATGAGCTGCACCGCGTCGGGGCAGTGATTCCAGTGAGCGTCGCCGTGCTCGAATCTGATTTCCCCGCGCCAAGTCTCGAAGGCGTGGTCGTTGAGCGCCCGGCACAGCGCTGTCGGGGTCAGGGCCTCCGCGCGTCCGAGGGCCTGGGCGATCACGCCGACATCGGTGAAGGCCGTCAGCGTCATCTCGGACGGAAATGCGTCGTACTCCCGCTCGCAGGCGTCGATGAGCCAGCGGCCCATTTCGCCGATGTGCGCGACCCCGGGCTGAAAGGAGGTTGCGGGCAACACGACGCCGGTACCGTGCTCGCCGACCTTGTTCCAGTAGTCCTGCGCCGCGCCGGGGAACGGGATGCCTACAAGGATGGGCAAGGTTCCGGCGAGGCCGACTTCGGCAGCCTGATTGAGGATGTTGTAGCCGCTGTCGCGCGCGATGATGCCCAGGTTGAACAAGTGGTCAGCCTTCCAGGCCTGGATCTCGCGCAGCGGCCCGCGGAAGTCGGTGACTGTGTCGGGGTCGAAGTCATGCCGCAGCGTGGCGATGCCAAGGGCGCGCGCCCGCTCCTCGAGCGCATCCGCATAGAAGCGGCCGAAGGCGCTGGTGCTCGCCACGATGCCGATGCGCCGGCCACCGCGCTGCTCGACGAAGTCCATCATCGTGCGTGCCCGCTCGTCGATCGTGTAGAACGTGCGGAACACCGTGCCGAGGCGACGACGCGTGATGTGCGGATGCCCGCTGGTCACGAAATGCGGCACGCCCAGCCGGTGGCTCAGGTCCACGACCGCTTCGGTCGTGCGCACCATCCAGTTGCCCAGCACCGCGACAACTTGGTCGCAGCACAGGAGCTTGGCCATCTCGCCCACCGCGGAGCGGGCCATGGGCTCATGATCCGCGCAGGCTTGGTCGTCGGCCAGGCAAAGCTCGATCTGCACGCCGCCGATGCCGCCGTGCTGCCGCACGAATTCGGCGGCCAGGCAGGCGCCGCGCACCATCGTCTCGCCGGCGACCATGGCGCCGGTCGGACTCAGCGGCGTCAGGATGCCTACGCGCACGGTCGGGGCGGCGCCGTTGCGCGCGTTGCTTCGCTCAACCTCGCTGCGCGCGCGCAGCAGAGGCGTATCCGGGGTGCTGTGGTTCAAGGTTTCGATTCCTTCGGTTCGTGTTCGTGCATGACGCCGGCGCGACGCATCACAGGCCGTAGCGCCTGGCGTCGTAGGTGTGCGTGCCGGCCGTGAGCAGCGGCTTGGCGGCGATGAACTCGTTCATGCGGGCGACGGCCGTGGCGTCGAGCGGCAAGCCGATCGTGTCAGCGATCCTTCGCGTCAGCGTCAGCGGCGCGCGCCTGAGCTCTTCATAGGCGACGGGCAGCAGGCATCCTGCGGGGATGGCCCGCAGGCTCGCCGGCAACGTGCGCTGCGCGCGTTCGAATTGCGTGGCCCAGAAGGCGCCGATGGCGCGAGGCTCCACTGCGTCGGAGCCGCCGAGGCGGGCGGTCTCGGTGAGGCTGCAGGTGGACGCCAGGCTTTCCTGCACAGGTCGCTCGAGGTGCAGGAAGCGGGCCTTCGGATAGACCTCGCGTAGTGCGTCCAAGTGCCACAGATGGAAGGGATCCTTGAGCAACGGAACGCCGACGGCGGCCGCGCCCTGTAGCCGCAGGCGCCGCTGCAAGATCGCTCCGAGCTGACGCCGATGAAAGCGGTAGGCGGGCACCTGGTCGGACGACAGGTGCCAGTCCGCGTAGCTCGGCACCTGGTAGCGGATGGCGTAGATCAAGGTGGAGAAAGCGTGACCGAGCAATCGCTGGCATTCATCCGGCCGCAGCGCGTCCATCGGGTGGACGATGCGCATGCCCGGCGCGCGCGCGTAGTAGTCGGCCACGTAGCGCTGCGCGCTGGCCTGCGCCTGCGCGGCGCCATCCTCCGTGTCTTCGCCGCACGGGCTGAGGAGTTCCCACAGCTTCGGGGCGGCCAATGCCGGATGAAGCGCCAGGAGGTTGTGAAGGTAGGTGGTGCCGCTGCGCGGAAAGCCGACGATGAAGACCGCCCGATCAAGGCGGTCTTCGATCTCGCCGGCAAAGCGCGCCAGCGCGCCGGCACCGGTGTCGACGCCCAGCACATGCTGCACGCGCAACGCGTTGAGGGCGCCCGCGATCGCGGCGGCCTCGCCTCGCTCGTGCAACTGCGCCTCTTCGTCGAGCGAGCGCCAAAGCGCGTCGAGCGCGTCTTGGAAGGGCGTCGCGCGCCCGGCGAGCGCCATACGCACGCGTTCGGCCGCGACGCTCATGACGGGCGCGCGGCGCGGGCCAGCGTCGCGAAATCCTCGAAGCTGCGCAGCGTGCGGGACGGCAGGTCGATGAAAGCGCATTCGACACGCGCCGAGACGGCCGGCGCGCCGCCCGATGCCGGCAGGACCTGCTGCTGGAAATACAGCTTGTAGACGGCGTCCTCAAGCCCCGCGACGGTGGTCTCGACGTGGAACGGCCCGTCGACGAGCTCTCGGTTGTAGGCGATCTCCACTTTCACCACGACCGGCGCCACCTGGTTCGGGAGGAATCCGTGGCCGCGAAACCAGTGCTTGCGGGCGGATTCAAGGTACTCCAGCACGATGGCGTGATTCACGTGCCCGAGGACGTCGTAGTCGTTGGGTCGGGGTTCGATCTCGATGCGTGTCGTCGACGATGACGTCATGCGATGCTTTCGGGTGGGAGCGCGGGGGGGAGGACGCCGGCGGCCACGCGCGAGCGACCAAGCCGGCAGAGGCGCGCTATTGCAGGAGCGACATCCACGTGGACTCGACCTCGTCCGGCGAGGAGACCTGGATACCCGTGACCTGTTCCAAGCTGCTGTAGGTCAGCTTGCGCTGGCGCTCGAAATCGTCGGGCCGCTCCGCGTCACGGAAGTCGAGCTGGTCCCACCAGTTGACGTGGGTGCCGCGGGTCTCTGTCGTGGGGCGGGAGTACCCGTACATCTCGCCACCTTCGCGCAGGAAGAAGTGCGCGATGGCGAAGGCCCCCTTCGGCGAGTAGCGGCCGCTGTCCACCAATGCGCGGGCGAACATGTTGAAGTAGCGCATGTGCTGGGACTCGTCCGCGGCGATCTGGCGGAACAGCGTCCTCAGGCCCGCATTGGTCGACTTGGCCGCCATGCTCGTGTACATGACCGTCGTCTTGATCTCGGACATGGTCAACAGAAACAGCGTGCGCAGCAGATCGTCGTCGGGAAAGATCTGCCGGAACTCGATGAAGGTGGCATCGGGCACGGGCTCGAAGTCGATCCGGCGCAGCAGGTAGTTGAGGGCGGCGTCGTGGTGAGCCTCCTCTTCGTTCCAGTAGCGGCTCCAGGTACCGCATGCTTGGATGATCTTGGCGACCACCTCGTCCTTTTCCAGCCAAGCGTGGCACTGCCGATCGCACAGGCCCGCGAGCCGATCGGCCCCCGGCTTCGTCGTCAGCTCGGCGCGCGCGAAGTTCCAGATGTAGATGCGATCGGCCTCGCTGAGGGAATCGGCGTCGATGGATTCGACCAGATCGACGGCATTCCAGCGACGGCGCTCGTGATAGCGCTGCTGCTCCCAGGAGATGTCGGCCAGGTTCATCGTGCCGGCCGACAGGACCTGGAACAGGTCCGACCGGATTGTCGCCGCGCCTTCGGCGCCGGCATTCATGAGTGCGCTCACTGAGGCCTCCTTCACTGGGCGGTCTGACGCAGGAAATCGTCGACGATGCTGGAGATCGGGGTCTGCAGCGTCGTGGCTGGCAATTGGATCTTTTTGCCGGTCTCCTTCTTCAGGATTCCTACGACCGACGCGCAGCACTCCATGAAGTCGACGCTGTTGACCAGCTTGGGCGACGCCTCGACGATCTGGCTCAACGTCAGGTCTTCCTGGAACAAACGGGCCTGTTCTACCTGCAAGGCTTTGGCCAGCAGGGCCTCAACATGCGTCCTCGAGTTTTTCAACATCAATACCCTTTATCGAATTCATCAATGGGAAGCGCGATCCCGCACGCGCCATTGGCAGGCGTTCGCGCGCTGGGGGCGCCGCGGGTCAGCGCCCGCTCAGGAGCGTGTCGAGTTGCCTCCGGCACTCCGCCGAAGCCAAGCGCTGGCGGAAGGCCGCACTCTCCCGCTCGATTGTGTCGAGGACTTCTTCCCGGTTTCCGGTCAGCAGGTTCTTGGTGGCGACGAGCGCCTCGCGCGGTTTGGCGACCAGGGTCCTGGCGGTCGCGGCAAGCACCGAGTCCAGTTCATCGGCAGGCACCACGGCGCTTGCCAGGCCCGCGGCCAGCGCGGCCGGCGCATCGATTCCCTCGCCCAGGTAGATCGCCCTGCCGGCCGCCGCGCGTCCGAGGCGCTCGGGCAGGAGACGGCTGCTGCCACCCTCCGGCACGAGACCAAGGCCGAGGAACGGGAACTTCAGCATGGCGTCGGTCGCGAGGTAGACCAAGTCGCAGTGCAGCAGCATCGTCGCGCCGATACCCACTGCGAGCCCGCGCACGCCGGCGATAACCGGCACCTCGACACCGATCAGCGCGCGCAGGAACTGGAACACTGGCCCGTCGCGATCCTTGGGCGGGTCGGCCAGGAACTCCTTGACGTCGTTGCCCGCGCAGAACGCGCCGCCGTTACCCTCGAGCACGACCGCGCCATGCTCGCGCGGCGTGGCCGATTGCAAGGCCGCGACGAGATCCATCCACATGGAGTTGGTGACGGCGTTCTTCTTTTCCGGCCTGTCGATGGAGATCGTGAGGACGCCCTCATGGGACGCGACGCTCACATAACCCGATATTTGTTCCGATTGCATTTTTTGCAGGAAGGCAAAGCCTGGTCAAGGATATTTGGGTGTGGATTCAGGTGATGAGCCGTTTGCCCCGACTGCGGCTTGCGGCGACGCCCCCGCCCGGATCGACCAATCCCTGTGCAGGGGCTTGGAAGCACTGTGGCTCGACCGACACGTTGTGATGTGAAGACGAATTCCGGCTATTTCGGAACGAACACATCTTTGGCGGTCAACACGTGGTCCCAGGAGAATTGGGAATTCGAACCGCACCAGATGCCACAGGGCGCCGATGGTGGGCGTGCCCGCCTTGTCTTCGCAATAGCCAGTCCAGGACGAAATGCTGTCGTAGCCATTCCAGCGTACTGAAAAGGCAATCACCGGGACGTTGTTGGCCGTGCCGGACGGCGGCGCGCTGTTCACCCATCCCACGAGACTGTAAGGATTTATCCGTAAATAATATTCACTGGTAACCCAATCTTGCGCCAGGCGATGATGGCCGCTGCGAGGTGATTGAG
>JBBMKA010058071.1:0-17982 GCA_037833695.1 Sechiopsis laciniata
TCTTTCTCCTTAAACGCCACTGATTCCTCTAATGAACAAGTGTTTATAGTCCAACTATAAATCAATGTCCTCTCGGGTCAATGAGAGGCGGGATCCCTTTGTCCAAGCCCCGAATCAGTTCTTAAGAGAACAACTCTACATCTTCCTCAAATTTCTGGAAGGCATGAATTCCTTCTTGTAATGTTGCGTTTCCAGCCACTCACTACGACAATCCCCAACGTGAGAGGCTTATTGACCCAACGCTGTTTGGCTGGTCTCACCCATGCACATCAAAAGACGCTCTCATAAAGTAGTAGTTCACAATCCACTCAGGATTAAGATCACATCGACATACGATAATCCTTAGTGAAGTAGTTGATACGATTTTATAACAGAATTACTAGATCGATCATAAAACTTCTAATCTCATCTTATGCAAAAACTCCTTATTGCATAGGCACCCCCACTCACATGTCTCCACATGAACAACCAGGATCAGGTTGTTTGCAACATTTGCAAAACAGGTCGTACCAACAGTGTCACCAAGACTTAAGCGCCCAACCTTAGTCCAATTACTGTAGACGTTTTAGGTTATTAACTTAGAACTAAATCTACTTGTATGCCTCACATACTTGTCAAAGTGTACATCCAAATAACGATGGAAATATCGTCATTAATCCAGTTAATGCGATAAAGCTGAACGACGTTTGTACATTAAATGTGCAATTAATGAAAATAATAACCTTTATTAATAACTTAAATTTAACATTAAATGCTTGTTTTTTAATTACAAACTACTAGGCCTTTAGGGCACAATTGTTAACAGTTATCTCACTTGATTTAAGACTATTTCTTCCCCAATTTATTTGCTTCTATTGATGTGTGCATGATGGCATGGTCAACAAGGATTTGTTGCATCGACTTACCAAAAAGTTGCAACAATGAAATGCAGATTGTGATCAATTCTAGTCTTAAGAAGTATAATTTCTTTAGCACAAAGGCTATACTGACCCAGAAATTGTGTCATTTGTGTAGGAGGTCTACGCCGACGAATGCCTTGCTCCTTTGGCGTAGATGGTAGATAAGCAGACAAAATAGGGTTCTATCGACGTAGATGACCTTCTGCGTCGAGAGGCGCCTTGCTCCGTTGGTGTAGATCATGTATATGCCGACTTAAGCATGGCTTCGTCAGCATATTTTTCCCTATACAACGATATAATAAAGCTTTCGTCAGTAGAGTTTTATTTTTACCCCAAAACTAAAAAAGAAGGATAAATTCGAAAAGCTAACTTAATGGAACACTGATTCTATCGGCGTTAAGGATAGTCTATGCTGATGAAAAAATTATTCCATCGGTATAGACCAATATTAAGTGAGCTACGCTGTCAGAATTTAATTTTATCAGTGTAGCCACTTTAATATTGCAGGAATTGCAGAACCCTTCATTCTGAGATTTCTTGTAAAGGCTTGATTTCAAATAAAGTCTCAATTGGATATTTACCAACATGCATGAATAAATTCTAAAATGACTAAGATATTTAAAATCAAAACATGGTCTTTAATTAAAATAAAATAAATGTTAAACAAAGACAAATCAATAAAACATTCTCATGGCCAGGATGATTTAAAACATAAATATAAACTGGATGATTTGAAATAACATCAATTATTAAGTTCATGTGAAATAGAAGATAAAATAAATAATAGGACACGTGTCCCCATGATCCAATAGCCTCATCTAGCTCATTCGTCTTGGTATAATTCAACACATGGAGGGAAAAAATAATAAGGGTGAGTATTGAGAAATATTGAGTAAAACCCCTACCTAGGGTACAAAATGCATATATTGGCTTAGCATTTAAAAAAGAAATCACATTTTTCATCTACAATCCAACACTTTAGACCATAATCTCGAGCATAAGTTAGCCTTGGCCATGGACCTTTGCTAGGTGACCAGGATAGCTTAGGGACTCATGCTCCAGCTCAAAAGTCAATAGTGAACTTGAGCTCATTACCTCTAAGCTTGAGAACCTCCAAGGTTAATCTCTCAAGTATCTAAGTGGTCATAAAGATTAAACAATAATTAGGGAACAGAAGTGACCCTAACTATCAGGAACACAACTAGTCTTGGCATTATGAACACAACTAGTCTTTACATCAGGAACACAACTAGTCTTACCTTCTAAGGAACACAGCTAATCCTGAATAAGGGAGCTAATACTGGCTTCAAGCTTGGTATCCTAAACAAGTCAAATGGACATATCAACTCAATGACTCTATTGACTAAATGACACCTGGTTAACCCTTTAGACAACAAAGAATGGTATGGAAACGTCGCCCGCCGTGGGAGCTTTCAGCCAAGACCAGGTTCATATCTACACATACAGCATGCAATTGTATACCATCAGGGGTAGGCTTGCACCAACTGATCACATACCAGGTGTATACATGCGTAAACAGAAAATAATATGCTGAGACTCTGTACTGGTGGCCCTCACTAAGTCACTAGGTCATCATCACCATACTCAACTCAAAGCTGTAACGTAATCCAGGTCCCATGAGCCACAAACTAAGATCATGATTAAAATGATGACAAACCAAATATAACTAAGATCAATACTACATGAAGTAGAGCTAAATACGTCAAAGAGGGCCTTGAGGTACTTAAGATGAAGGGTTCAATCCATGGTGGCCACTTGCCTAGGAATTAATTTCCTACTACTTTCCTTGACATCCAAATGTTGTAAGGTAAGATGGGATGTTTCGTGACATTAGTCTAGGTGTGCGCAAGTTGGTCTAGATATTCACGAATATAAAAAAAACTAAAAAGAAGTAGAGCTAAATACTATCAAGGCAACATGCTTAATGTCTTATACCACCAAGCAGCAACCAAGACAAGCATACAATATAACATCCCAACTACATGCTCAACATCCCATAATACTAAACAGTAACCAGTACATGAACAATTCAATTATACATACATGTATTCCATATAGCATACAACTCATAATATCATGATCAATCGGATAAACAACTCATAATCAAACATGTCATTACACAATGTACAACTCATAATAATGATCAGCAAGTAATCAATACGATAAACATCTCATAATTAACATTCAATAGCTCAACAATAACAGAACAACTCATAAAACAATAAGTAGGAACATCTCATGAATATGTAACTGACTACATACTCAAGTTGTCCTAACAATTAACATACTTGATCAGACATCACCATACAATTTCAGGAATTACCAGGCGAATCCTAATCTAACATATCAATATGAACCATGCAACTCTAGGTAAGAATCCTTACTTTTGATGATATAGGACTCCTCGATAAATGCGCCTAAAAAATCTTGAATGAGTCAACCAAATGATCTTAACAATAAAATAGTTGCATTAGGACCTAGAGTTAATCCTTGACTCCTAAAACTTATAACCCCAACAATATTAAAAGGATAATAAGAACATCCTAAACTCATTTTTTAAAAAATCATATAAAAAAATATATCAAATTAGGGTGGAGTCTTAGAATGTGATTTTTGATATCAGACTAAGTCGAGCAAGAACTGAGCTATAAATCACATTCTAAGACTCCATGCATCAATTTCGGTGGAGTTTCCAATCTCAACAAATCAAGGTCTTCCCATCAACAATACAAAGCTCCTTTATAGGGCATGCGAAAGCCAAACTCTGATGCATCTTGGTTGCCTAAAGAGAAGAAGGGGAGCTTAGGTTGGGTGGTTCGAGATCATATGATACATCTTAGAGCTATAGACTTGTCTATTGTTTCTTGTTTTAGATCACTTAAGAGTCTTGAAGCTCAAACGATGTTTGAAGGGCTACAAGCCCTTATTCAGGAGTAGGTGATTTTCCTCCTATCTTGGTTCAATTAGACTGTCTAGATGTTATTTCATATATCTCTAATGATATTATCGTCGACATTGGTGCTTTAGCTGCTAGAGTAAGCTCTTATTATTACTAATAAAATTGTTAGGCATATTGAAATAGCCAGTTCTAATTTTAATACACAATAATTATCCATTTACCACTTAAAAGTTATATAAACCAAAGGCACTAAAATCTCCATTAGTAACTATAGTAAATATTCCAATGTCAAAAACGCCTCCCTCCCGATCCCAATTTAAGCCATGGACTCAACATTTTCACGAGCTTCATCTTCATAGCAATCGGCAACCGCTACACGCCGCTGCACGCTTTTGTAAGAATAGCGGCGAGCGATGAGCACATAGACACAAAGATTGGCGGTCGACACGATGGCCAACAGCCAGTAGAACTTGTCGAGGCGGCTGCTGTTCAGGTCCTTGCCGAACCAGCTCTTGCCGGTCCTGCTGGTTATGTCGTCAACCACAGTGATCAAGAGGCTGCTCAGAAAACTTCCGGCACCAATTACGCTCAAGTAAAATGCAATGCCGAGGCTTCTCATTGAATCGGGAACTTGATCGTAAAAGTATTCTTGAAGGCCGACAATGGTGAAGCCGTCACCGAATCCGACGATGAGAAACTGTGGGGCTAACCAGAAGACTGACATCGTTAGGGAGCCTATTTTGGGATTTTCCGCCACCACCTGGTTTGAAATTGAGAAAAAATTGGAATGCATTTTGAGAATTTAGGTTTAGTTGCAAATTTTGTTCTATAATGGTGTATATTTAAGGATGGTTTTTTGGATTTTTTTTTTTTTAATTTCCAACTCAAGCATATTTATGTCATACGTTTATATTTGGTTTCTAATTCAAATGGGGTTTTGACATCTCAAGAAATGAGAATGTTAGTATGAGAACTTTGTTTGTAGATTTAGAAAAAATAAGTTTAGAATGAATGCCAGAGGTATTACTTTAGAAAACTTGAATTTTCTTTTTTTATTCAATAAAAAAACTTGAATTGTGAGTAGGAAATGGAGCAAGTTTAAAAGGGTTTTCTTTTTTAAGAGGAAAACAATATTTGAGGTTGACTTAAAGTTATCACCTTTTAATCCATATACATGCCAAGTTAAATGTACTAACACTTTTACCTGTAAACTTTTTTAAATTGTTATCTATTTTTAAAAACCAAACTATATTTTGAAGGAAAAAAATAGCATTTAATTTATGATAGATTACCTTGAGTCTCTTATTCTCAACCAAGGCTGCAATGATCATTGTAGCAATGACGAAGATCATTCCAATGCCAATTCTTTGAAGGATGTTGATGCCTCTCTCGTTGCCGGTGGTTCGCCGGAGCATGGGCACAAGCACCTTATCATAAATGGTGATAGACACGATCATCCCGATCGCGGCCAGGCAGAAGATGGTGGTCGCCGGGAGGACTAAGCCTCCCTCGCCAAATTTTCGGTTCAAATTTGCGGCTTGTTTTATGAAGAACGTCGAGGTTTGAGCTACGGTCACTCCGAACGGCAGTGTCGCCAACCAAATGGGTATCATGTTCAATATTAGCTTCATTTCCTCCACCTTTGTCACCGTCGCTAGTCGCCATGGACTTTGCTTCTCTTCTGAACCTTCGTTGTCTTCGTAAACCGCCGCTTTGTCTAAAAATCTGAACTCTCAAACCAAGTTCTCATTTTTTCAATTTTTTATTTTAGTTATAACAACTTTATAAAAATTCAAAAAATTACTTTTTTATCTCATAAATTTGAGATGTAATTTTTATTTAATCATTAAATTTCAAAATTAAATTTTTTATTTTTGTCAATAATACTCACTTTTAATTTTTGTATTCTTTTAGTTTACGATAAAACTTAATTTTTAAAAAATTAAATTTACAGGAAAATTAAAATAATCTCTTCATTAATATATTGAAATTTGAAATTAATCTAATCATCATTTTAGTCAGTATTAAATTATGTAATTACTGATTTTGTTTGGTCTGTCACTAAAAATGAGTTCTATTGAAATGTCATTAAAACGAATTTTATTAAAATATTAGGGTTAAAAGTCATTTAATTTTAAAATTTGGAGATCAAATTGAAACTAGATTCCATATTTGACAACTAAACAAAATTTTTTCCTTTGATTGAAGGCCTATTAAGTGTTATTTGATTGAAATCTATCATTTACCTAATTGAATAACTTTTTGCTATATATAATTTTTGACATGTTTTGCTACTCATAAAAAATCCCTTGTATATATTGTTGGTTTGATTGCTTACTTGAGATTTTGGGTGTGGCACAAGAACCTCCGATGGTCGTTATTTGCAGTCTTTGGAAATTCATGCAACAGAGAGGAATTGGAAGGGAGAGGAAGCTTTCTCTTCCGAATGGCCGCCACAACAACCTGCAACAACGGCGTCAACGGGCTACCAGACGGCCGTCGGTAGCGATAAAACGGGCGACCCGCAACGAAAATAACAACCGAAACCGCCATCACGGCCGTTAGAATCAAATCTGCAGCTCCCCAGCTGACGTGGTCCTGTATATAAACAATGATAGTAACGCCAAACAAGAGGCCAGAGCAGAGGCCGAAGTTCCACCAATTGAAGTAAGACATTTTTTTCTTGCGTTCTTCGGAATGATCGTCGTCGAATTGGTCGGCTCCGAAGCTCTCGAGCGATGGCTTGTGGCCGCCGGTTCCTATGGAGATCAAGTATATGGCAAGGAAGAAGATGATCTCATGAGTCTTCCTTGCTTCTGGGCACACCTGATCAGTGCTTTCACACGCTTTCAAACTTGGAACTAACGCAGACATGGTTAACAGAATCAAACCCTGTGATAAAAAATACCCATCCTCACATTTTATTATTTATGTATAATGTGTTGTTTAATGAAATGAATTCAACAAAAATAATAAAAAGTTTAAATATTTTAACATTAAAGAAAAAGAATGTTATTTCAGATTATGAAATATGTTTTTCAAACCTCGATAATTTTAGGTTTCAATTTTCAATTGATTATTTGAAATTAAATAATATTGCGCAGATGAACAAAAACTAGAAAATAAATTAAAATATAAATTAAAAAAAAGATTATTATATTGTTTTGTGATGGATATTGTTTTTATTCTTTAGTTAATTAATTAAAAATAATTATTTATTATAAAACTAAGAAAAAATATATGATTAGTTGAAAAAATAGAATACAAAATACTAAGCTAAAAAAATTTAAAAAAATGATAGAATACAAAATAAAATAGGTATAACCCGTATAGGAAAAAAAGAAATTACTATAGTGAAAAAAAAGGTAAGAAAAGGAAAAATGAAAATTTTCTGAAAACTGTAATTATTAAAAAAAAAATAAAATAACACTCCTGGAAAGTGCCAATAGTGTCATCGAGGTTTCCCTTTTATGTTTTGAATGTCAAAGGAACATAACTGAATTGACCTTAACTTTATACCTAGGTGAAAAAAAATAACAACAATGTAGATTTTTTTATTCATTTTTCTAAACTAAAAAGTTTTGGACTTTTTTTTTTTTTTTTTTTATTCTTAATCAAAATGTATAAGTTATACTCATTTGATTGTCGAATGATTTTGAGACTCTTTTTTTTAGTACAAGTTGGGGAGGAGACCACAAACCCTACATGAGTCAAATATCGATTTTTAGAATCTAACTCGTGGTCGTAGTATTGAACTGAATTACCATTAAATAATGAAATCAAAACGTCATTAATTCTTTCGATAATAATTTTGAGACTTAACATCAGGTTAACCTAATATAGTATGTGAGACATTAAGCTAAAACCAATATTTAGTTAAAACAGAAATTAAAAATCGATCTATGAATGACAATCTAAAAAAGTGTCATTTTGAATATCTCACAAAAAAAAATAAAGCGGAAGAAATATCTCACAATTTACATGTTAGGGACAATGCTCCACCATTTATATCTCCACATTGATATGCTAATGTTTAATTTATATATTAAGTTATTTTTTGTTTCACTAAAAAGGCATCATAGAATTGAAATAATTATTTCCTTGCTTATATATCAAATACCTTCTCCTTATCTAGCAAAAATAAAATTAACCAATCTTTGTAATTTAAAAAATGTGTCTTTTATCTTTATGTTTAATGACATACAATTAATTTATTTTTAATTCAATAATATTTGGGGTGAGAATTCAAACATATAATCTGAAATTTAAAAGCAATTGGTTATAATATTTTAAATAGAAACGAATTATAGTTGTAGAATTTAAAGAAACGATAAAGTGTAAGATTAAAGCTCCAAAACTTGGATGGAAAAACTGACCAAGATGTAGAGAAGGGAAGAGAGGAGAACAGTGGCATAGCGGCCAAAGTAAGCATCGGCGAGAAAGCCGCCGAGGAGTGGCATCAAAGTGGTGACGCCGGCCCAGTAGTTGACACTCTTCGCGGCCGTCTTCAGCTCTTGATGAAGCACCTTTGTAAGATATATTATCAAACTCGTTGCGATCCCAAAGTAACTCAACCTCTCCCCGAACTCGATCGCTGCACAATCCCACAAATTTTCATTACTTCTCTCATCTATCATCATAATATATGTCATTCTTCTTAGAGCAATCTAATGAACAATACAAGTATTAATAAATATTTAAATACAGTATTAAAATTGTATTAATGATTATATATATAAACACTTTAAAATTTGACTGTGAAGAGTTCCTTCAATAAAAATTTTCTAAATAAAGATATGGGGTAGTAGTAGTGGAGGCAGTGGAGCTTATCAATGAGTTCACTTACAAATTAATATGCTTTTTGATGACCAATAATGCATTTTGTTTCCTTTTTTTCTTTTTCTCTTTTATGGGGTTTTGTGGGAATAGTGAGGCTACTTTTTTTTTTCAAGTCTAAGCTTTGAAAACTACAAAAAGTAGTCAAATATTTCCGTATAAGTCAAACACGATCTAAAATGTTGAGATTAGAGTCGGGGTTTGAACATGGATGGGATCCAAACTTGTGTGGGACCAAATTAACGGCTTAATTTCTGTTATCATTTAGATAATATGAAATTTTATCTTAAAATTTATTAGTATGATGAAAATGATTTATATATTTAAAAAAATGGTAAAATATCATTTTGGTCTTGAACTATCATGTATATTTCATTTTGGTCTTTAAACTTTGAAAAGTCTAATTTTAATCCTTAAATTATTATTTTTGTTTCGTTTTGGTCCCTCCGTTAAGAAGAATTCACCATTAACTTTCACAAATCCAATTTTGGAGATGACAATAAATTAATTTTATTATTATTATTTTGTCACCTCATCAATTTTTAAGTGTGGTTAAGTTTTTTTTTTCTAACTCAACGACTACTTTTAAGTTTTTTTAGAAAGTTCAAGGACCAAAATTGAACTTTTGAAAGTTGAGGGACCAAAACAGAACAAAAATGATAATTTAATTACTAAAATTTGACTTTTAAAAGTTCAAATGCCAAAATAAAATTTATATGATAGTTCACAACCAAAATAATTCTTAACTTTTTGATGTAATTTGTACTTTCATATTCTTATATGAGCACGTATTTGATTTTGATTTGCCTTTTCAAAACATACAACAACTCCAACTCTTAAAAAGTACACGCCCACCGAATTTTTGTTAGAGAAACAAAGAATTGGTTTGTAAATCTACAATCTCAACAGAAAAACACAATCCACGCTAAGTAGCACCCATCAGAATTGCAAATAAAATAAGAAACTTAGCGTTAAGTAACCATGAAGTTACAAATTCAGATCTTTAATTTTCAAATCTTGTTCAATCAAAAAAAATTAATCAGAGAAAAAAGAAAATCCCAATTTTGAAATTATTTACAGAAGCTTTTATACCCATTGGATATAGAAACAAGGAAAAAAAAAAGATTTTATCATGTATATCCAAATGTTCATAATTGAAGTTTCAAAGAAAAAGAAAGGACAATAATCGTCCTAGACAAAAAAGACAACTCTTTAGTCTCCAACAGCAAGAATTCCCTATTGTCTACTACTAAATTTTTATAGATATAGATGGAAGAAAACAATTAAAAATAATAATAATAAACATTTTTTTTAGTACAAATTAGGAGAACGGAGACCAACAAATCCTACATAGAGGACATAAATGCTCTCAAATAATATGAAAGTCAAATGCCGATTTTCACGCTCGAATTCGTAACTGTGGAGAGTCGAAATAGATTAACACTAAATAAGATAACCAACTACATCATCGACCCATCGGTGATAAACATTCAAGTAAGAAAGGGAGAGATATTCCATGTATGTTGAAAGTAGAGGTTAAAAAGAAAAGGCAAAAATTGATGAAATAGCGTTACCAATAATAAAAAGAGAGGCTTTCCAAGCACCAGTGGAAGCTCTAAGAGGAACTCTCCCTTTGTAATCAACTGAAGAATCAGCAACCCATTTTTCGTCATCGCCGCCGCCGCCACAGCCACCTTTAGCTTCTTCTTCTGATGATCTCTGCAACTCTCCCAACCTTTTCATGGTTTGATAATTCCCACCAAAATTCTTGCATTTTATTTGCTTCACTTTCCACTCCTTATATAGCCCAACGATTTGACCCCAACAACCACTTTAATTTTTTACTCTCATGGTGAAAAGGGTAAATCAAAGCCTTGATGTTCAAACTACCATTTTTGTTTGTTTGCGTAGTGGTGTGTGTAGGTGGCTAGAGAGGGAATAGCTTTTCATGTCATTTTATGTGGTGGAAAATTTGGGAAAAGGGATTACTAACAAACAAAAACGTATATTTTGGTACTCCACTAAAGAGCTATGTTTATATTCCTATTACTCCACCATACAATTTTGAATTAATTAAGCCCTTGGTTTTGGTTTAGTTATTTTAATTTATCAGACATGGTGGGTATCCATTTGATTCTCAAAGAAATATATATAATATTTTGCAAGATTATTTGACCAAATCAAAATTAAACTTCAGCGATATCGAGATAAAATTGGGATGTTTAATTAGAAACCCAATTGAAATAAAACATCAAGGCTGTGTTTGAATAGGAGATATGAAAATGAAAGAAGTGCTTATGCAGAGGTTTGACACTCATAGGGAAAGAGTTTGGTGGAGGTACATTATGTCTTACATATGGATTGAAACCTAAAGCAACATTAAATAGTAAAAGATAAAAAACCTAATGTTCAAGAATAAATATCGTAAGATATTCTCTAGAATTTGTTAGATTTAACATTTGAATATCATTAACATTTTATAGGATTTATCATTTTTGGAATACAAACAAAGTGGTGAAACAAAAAACAAAGTCATGAGGGCTTATACCCAAAGTGGACAATATCATAACAATGTGGAAATCTGGGTTGGGTTTGTCGTCCCTTAACAAGTGGCATCAGAGTTGTACCACTGACTTAGCCATATCGAGAGAACTTTGAGTATGAAACAAAAGATTTGTGAGTCTCAATATGGAATATAAAATAGTCATCATGAAAATCCGTGACTGAGACGCCTTATGTGTGCTTCAGTGGGAGTGCTTTTGAATGTGTTCGTGATCGAGCATCTGTGAACTCTAGGGTGAGAGTTCTTCTAAACTAGTTGCCTCGGTGAGGGGTAGCTGTTGTACGCTCAAACATAAATCGAATGAATTCGTGGTTGGGTTTTACGGTTTGCTCAAGTGTAATTCAGAAGGATTCGTGGTTTGAGTTAAGATGTACTCAAATGTAATTCGAAAAATGACAATCAGTCATGGAGGCTTGCATGCGGTACTTTGTTCGAGGGGAGGATAGTTGGGAAAATAAACAAAGTGGTGAAAACAAAAACAAATCCATGAGGGTTTATACACAAAGTGGACAATATCATACCAATGTAGAGATTCGGGTTGGGTTTGTCATCCTTTAACAAGTGGTATCAGAGCCTAAAGTTCGTATTTCTGCAATTGTTTTTCAACAACTGATTCGAAGATGTGGCGTAAACATGAAAGTAAAAAATTTATCGCTGGGAGCATTTTCGATCGGCGGCAGATTAAGATGCGTGCCTTGTTAAAGCAGCAGGGATCGTGGAAGCTTCTTACTACCAAATGGAAGGATGCACATTTAGATGAAGATGAGGAGTTGATGAGCCTAGAAGAAAAGACCCATTCGACGATCATGCTTTGTCTTGCTGATATGTCATCGCTGAGGTCACAAATCAAGTGAAGGCTGCCGGTTTGTGGTTGAAGCTCGAGAGTTTGTACACGACGAAATCTTTGACCAAGAAATTGATTTTGTAGCAACGATTATCAAGCTTCCGTATGTTCTAAGGTGCGCTTCTTAAAGATCATCTAGATAGATTAAATATGATATTACTGGGTATGCATATTATCGAGGTTAAGATAGATGATGAAGATGCTGCTCTAATTCTATTGGTTTCTTTGCCTTTACCATACGAGAACTTTATGGATTCGTTTATTTCAGGATATGCTCTCTCTAGATGAAGTGAAGAATGCATTACTTACTAAAGAAGACCGCCAAAAGGTCGCTGGTACAATAGAAGGTGAAGTATCTGGTTTGGCTACAACATGTAGCAAAGGTCTTGGAAAGCTTGGAAAGAAGAAGCCAAAGGAATCTGCCTCAAATTGTAATGACTCAAAGACGTATTATTTCAAGGCCAACGACACTTGTGCTTACTGAAAGAAAAAAGGACATTATAACGTGATTGCCCTCGTAGTAACAATTATCAACCTGATAAAAAGGAAGGTTTTGCAGCCGTGGTAGAGGATTATGACAACTCAGAAGAAGATCTGGCCTTAGCTGCAAATGATCACACATATTCGAAAGGTGTGTGGGTCCTCGATTTATGGGCGTCGTATCACATGTGTCCAAACAAGGAGTGGTTTTCAACGTATGGAGGTAATGTGGCAATGGAAAACAGTGGAGTCTACAAGGTAGTTGGAATTGGCTCAATCAAGATACGAACGTACGACGGGTTATTCTACACTTTGAATAATGTAAGACATGTTCAATCAATCACCAAGAATTTGATATCTCTCAGCACATTAGACAACAAAGGTTTCAGTTTCAAGGGTGAAGGTGGAGTCATGTACGTATGCAAGTATTCAAAGGTAGTTCTGAAAGGTACAAAACGTGGAACCCTGTATTTTCGGGCAGGTTCAACGTTAACAGGTTTAGTTGCACTTGCATCATCTGCAGTTCAAAAAAAGGACATGACTAAGTTGTGGCACATGTGACTTGGTCACATGAGTGAAAGAGGAATGCAGATCTTGTCGAAGAGAGATTTTCTACGTGAACATAAAGTGCAGGATCTCGAGTTCTGCGAACATTCTGTACATTTGAGAAACAACGTCGCTGCAAGTTTCCAAAGGGAGTCCACTATACCAAGGGTACACTTGATTATATCCACGATGACTTTTGGAGTCCTTCTCGAGTTGAATCAGTTAAAGTAGTAGGTATTTTTTGTTAGTTCTTGATGATTTTTCAAGAATGACTTGGATTTTCATGATGAAGAACTAAGGTGAAGCCTTTAAAATTTTCAAACAATGGAAGGTTTTGGTGGAAAATAATGCAGGGAAGAAGATCAAGAGACTTCGAAAAGATAATGGCCTTTAAGAAAAGATGAGGAACATCTGATATTCTGCATGTACAATCTGTTGCATCTGAAGGAGAGATCAAGTCAAGGTGGAGATTTGTTGAGATATACCTTGAACGAGTTAATGCTCCTATGATTACTTAGTCGGGGGTCTCGCTACTTGATTACCGAGCGGGGTGCACTACCCGGTCAGTGAGTGAGGGTTCAGGGTTAATGCCCCTTAAATCTAAATGAAATATGTATTGTTGTTTCTATTTCGTATATGAGATATTATTATTATTTTATATAATTAGTGCTTTTATCAATAATAAGGTTTTAATTAGAGTACACTATATAAACTCGAATTAAAACCCTAATCCCCATGATGTTCATTCTGTAATATTTTCCTCTTCTTAATAAAATCGTGTCACCTCTCTGCCCGTGGACTAGCTAACACAACGTCAGTGAACAAAGTAAATTATGTGTTTATTCTTCTTTTTCGTTTTTCTTATTTTCGATTGTTTTTTTATTGTCGATTTCATAACAAGTGATATCATAGTTGTACCCCTGACTTAGCCATATCAGAAGAACCTCGAGTATGAAACAAAGATTTGTGAGTCTCAATATGGAATATGATAATAGTCATAATGAAGATCCGTGGTCGAGCCTCCTTATGTGTGCTCCAGTGGGAGTGATTCTGTATGTGCTCGTGATCGAGCATCTGTGTACTCCAATGTGGGAGTGCTTTGAAATAAGTGCTCGAGTGAGGAGTGCTTCTGAAATGGTTGCCTCAATGAGGGGTAGCTGCTATGCCCTCAAACATAAATCGAGATTTGAAAGCATTCGTGGTTTTAAGTCAAGGTGTGCTCAAGTATAATTCAGAAAATGACTATGAGTAAGTGAGGCTCGCATGCGGTACTTTGTTCGAGGGGAGGATTGTTGGAAATACAAACAAAGTGATGTAGTCATCCCACATTTGTTAAATAAGGGGTAGATCATAGGTTTATAAGGGATGACAAATATCTCCATTGGTATGAGGCATTTTGGGCAAAACAAAAAATAAAGTCATAAGGGCTTATGTCCAAAGTGGACAATATCATACCAATCATGTCGAGATCCAGGTTGGGTTTGTTGTCCCTGAACATATCAAAATATTTGTTATATATTGTCAAGGATTTTGTTTAGAAATTTATCATGGTAATAGAGTCATGACTTTTCAAATTTATCATGTTATTAGAGTCTCTCTAAATTAAAGATGGTTATCATATAGACTTGACAGTGTGTGATGTCACACTATAAGAGAAACACTATATGTTGACGGTTAGATTCTTTGGCGTAAGCCCAAAAAATCGTAACCCTAGCATATGTCGACGATTTTTTGGCCTTCAAACAAACCATCGATCTATCTCTGTCAAGGGAGGATAGGCCGACAGTTTTGACATACCGCCAACCTATCTTACTATATGTCGACAGTTAAAATACAGTCGGTCTATACTCCTATAGAGTGATGGTTTTATACTGTTGCCCACTCTTACTATATGTCGATGGTTGTATTATCGTTAACTTATACCTCTATACAATGGCGATTTTTAACCGTAGGTGTATATTATATATAAATTGACAGTTTGCTAGACTGTCGACTTATATTAGAATAGGCTGACAGTTTATAACCGTTGGCTTATCACATAATATATGTTTTTCTTCAATTTTCTGTTTGGGTTCGGTAAAACAATTTTTTTTTTTTTTTTTTTTTTTTTTTTTTTTTTTTAATTTTGAATATCTATTTTTCCAAAATTTTAAACCTGTAACATAAATTCTATAATTCAAAATACAATAAAATAATCTAATTTTCATAATTGAATCTAAAACATAATTAATGTTCAATAATAAGTGTGCGAATGAGAATTGGAAAATATAAATGAAAATGAAATTATATAAAAATATCAAAAATATTTTCAGTAAGTTACGATGGCTGAGTGGTTTAAGCAATTGTTAGACTCAAGTTTTGGTCCTTGTTCAATTTTTCCTTCTTTTGAATTGTAAATGGCACATACAACAATTTCATCGATAAATTATATAAATAAATTCATATATAATTTCATCGAATAAGTCAGTGGCGCGATTGATTATCTTGTTTGCTGTTAATTCATTTCCATTCTACGGTCACGGGTTTGATCCCTATAATCGGTATTTGTAATCTTCCTTCCTCGAGATAGGAATTTTAATTTTTCAGTGCATATTGTGGGACTTTTTATGCTAAAACTTGTTAAAGATGTTTATAATTGCAAGTGTCTTGTACAAGAGCTAGATGGATTTATTTAAAGCATTAACTTTTTTAATTTAATATTTTGGCCTCTCAACTGATGTCAAATTGACTTTTGGCTTCATATCTAATATTTATTTTCTTGAAAATGTACTTATTAACATTTTAAAGTTTTTGTCTTCCACCCTTTAAACGATCATTTGGCTTTTATAATTGCTTAAACTCTCTTTTTTTTTTTTTAAGAGATTATTGAATATGAAAACTTGATTTTTCTTGAACTTCATTTGGGGTTATCTTTTCTTTCAAATTTTGCTTTAGATTTAAAGTTTAACCAATTTCTTGAATTAGTCTTGATCAAGCTAATTCCAGAAGGACTTATCTTAATAACTAGGAGTGACCATCAAAGATTGCAAGTTTGATCTAGAGTCATTCACCATTTTAACTACACTCTTGGTTTGAATCATTGGTTAAGCTCACCATATTTGTGATTGTTTACCAAGGATCCTTGAACTCTAGTTTTGTAAATATTCCAGCAACGTTGGCACCTATCATTTGGTATTCGAACGTTTGGTCGTCATCTTTTGGCTACCTCTGAAGGTGAATTAATGTTAATTTTGTCTTTCATCTCTCTCAATTTTTTTTTCATCAAACAATTACAAAGTATATTTCAAAAAAAAAAAAAAAAAAAAAAAAAAAAAAAAAATCTCATATATATATATATATATATATATATATATATTACATATTGAAAAAAATCTCTTTGTTTTGCTCTCAAAACATTAAAAAGGCAGTAGCAAAAATAAAGTTTCAACGATCTGAGTCACATTGAAAATTATTGTCATTTATTTTTGCTTTATTTTGAAATGACTTGATCACGTGAAAATACTCTAGT
Source organism: Sechiopsis laciniata (assembly GCA_037833695.1). Classification (NCBI taxonomy): domain Eukaryota; kingdom Viridiplantae; phylum Streptophyta; class Magnoliopsida; order Cucurbitales; family Cucurbitaceae; genus Sechiopsis; species Sechiopsis laciniata. Next base: position 16,597 of record JBBMKA010058071.1, read on the forward strand.
CTTAATTTGTGAAAGTTGGTTGTTGAATTGATTTTATATCAAGTTTATAGTAAGATCGCACCAAATTTTTTAAACAAACCCTTACAGCTTTCAATTTGTACCAAAAGTCTATATTTGAGCGATAAACACAAGTGTCCATAATGAAATCTTAGTAATTATTCAACCATAAACAGAATGAAACTTAGTAAGAGGTGTAGAGAGGTTCCTATAGCTAATTGTAACATGTCACGTAATGAAGGAAAAGTACAATATGTGTCAGACCTTAGAACATATCTATTCTTGAAACTATTAAATATATGATGGAAAATTTGAGAGAAGATATTGAAGGAAGGGAAGAGTACATCCCCAAAGGAAGTATAACAGGTACACTAGACCTAAGCCAATTTCAATTATTCAATTATCTTTGAAAAATGATAGTTTATGTACTGAAGTTGTCTATGGTTGAAGTAGAACGTGGTAGAATGTTATGTAGTTTAGTTGCAACACAAGCTTATGAGTTGAGTGAAAATTAGATTGTCAGAAATTATTTTTTTGCAAGTCATTCTGCTATTGTAATACCTACTCTTATTTATATACATGTTGATGTGTGCGAGTTAGGGAAAACGTATAAAAGGTTCAAGACAAAAGTTTAAGAATTTATTGAAAAAAGAATATTGTGAGAAAATGAGTGAGAGAGATAATCAGGAGATTAGTTCGTGGCCTACAAAGAAAAATGTGAGAAAAGTCAATGATGTGAGTTTGTGTGAAAGAGCAAATGAGGTTAAATCTGTTTTGTTTTAAAAGCAAAATATTTTAGTTTTTATATCGAGGAACTTATTATCTTAAAAGTGAGGTCAAACCATGTTTTTTTAATGTGTCTTTTGAAACTTTATCGGAGATGAAAGAACTTGTACAACATATTTAACCAAAAATTTATTCTATAAACAATTTAAGATGGCACGCAAAAAGTTGTGCAGATTGAGACATTTAGTTATAAAGATTAAAATTAAAAGATAGAAAAATAAATATTATTTCAATTTAGTTATAGTATCTTTTGTTGTCCTATTGACAAAAAAATTACTTGAATTATAAAATTTGAATTTGCAAATATAAAAAATTTTAATTTATGATTTTCGCAGTTCAATAATTATCAAATGTTGGAAATTGGATTAAAAATTAGAAACTTAGTTATAACGTTCAAAATTAAAACAAATACGTAAAACAATATTCTCCTTCCAACCAAAATCTCCAAACAAGATTTTCAACAAACAATTATTTTAGACAAACAAATAGTAAGCTATTGAATTAATCTAAAAACATCAAGTCCTCGAATTTAAATGAATAAACATATATATATATATATATATATATATATATATATATATATTAAAAATATATGAAACATGG
>JBBMKA010058091.1:0-17980 GCA_037833695.1 Sechiopsis laciniata
TTTATATTGAAATTACATGTTTATTTTTAATTTTTTAATAATTACATTTTTATTGTAGTATTTAATTATTTAATCATTTTTTAATAATTTCCATTTTTTAATTTCTCGTTAACATTTTAATTTACTTTATTTATTTATTTTACTCGAATCTAGGCAATCTCTTAAATTAATAATTACAATTAATATCATAGACCAACTCATCAATTTAACTTTATGACTATTTTATACATTATATTTTATTTATTTGTATCTCTTTTTTAAAAAAATATATTATTTACCATTTATTTCTTTGATGTATCATGTTCTTTAACCAATATTTGTAATTACTTATGAATTTATATTTTTAGGAAAAAAAAATGTATTTTAATATTTTACAACTTCAATTTAAATGATATTGTGTTAAGAATTGAGCTTTAAAATTAAGTTTCTTAATCATAACTTATTAAATTATATTTAATTATTATACCCTATTTATATTTATCTTTTCCTTTTAAAATGCAATCATTATCATTTTTTTAAATATACAATATCTTAAAATAATATTTACAATTATTTATACATTTGATTCTTTTCGACAATGCATACATTTAAAATTTGTTATACAAAAATATATACTAATAAATATTGACTTTATTGTTCATCAAAATTTCTAAATGCATACCTTCTTTTAAAACATTATTTCTGAGATAATCTAAATACATATTTATATACTTTAATTTAGTGAAATACAATAATTCTAAATCAATTATGTATATTTATATAACTAAATTAACTATGTTTTGATTGTATTTAAAAATATATATCACTACTAAATAATGAGACTAGTTAAATTATATTTATTTTAAAATAATATTTCATCAATAAATAAATAAAATATATATATTCAATTATGATTATTATATTAAAAAAACTACTAAATATCTATTTTTTTTAATATTAAAAAAATTATGCAACTCTTCTCTTTCCATCCCACCAAACATAAAAATCTTTCCTTCTCTTCCCCACTAAACATTAACTTATTCTCACTTCTCTTCCCTTTTCATCTCATCTCATTTCATCCTAGCCAAACATATCCTAAAGGTTATAATGAGTTATATACATATATTTTAGTTGAATTATTATTTCTAATTTTCTTTTGAGTTAATGGTTTTTAAGTAAGCTAATTTGCTAAAAGATTAATTAACAAAATAAGTTCTTAGAATCTTAAATAAAAAAAAACAAACAAATAGAATAAAGTTAGCCACACTAGTCATTAAAATTTAGGTCATGATTAACGTATATTTCATACGTTAACAAATTTTACGTATAGAAAGCATGCACTACGAAGAATATTTCTCTAGTATTATGTCATTTTCCTTTTTTTTTCTTTTTTACAAATTTATGAATTATTAGTCGGACTTTAATAAAGAAAATCAGAATAAATACAACTCGTTAATCCAACACAATCCAAAAATAAAAAAATTAGGTTACTCTAATGTACAGTGTTCGACAAGTTAGGGAAATGACTAACCCAGCTTATTCCAAATCATGTAAACTCCTACCATAATAAAGGGATAGAAAAGGTGTGGGATATGGTTAATAAGAATGATACATAGATGTGAGCAAGTAATAAAAAGTATGATGTGAGTAAAACAGAGGCTAATAGGTTGGGGTTGAAGCAAGGGGAAGGAACCATACACCAAAACATTCTGCATTAAATCATTCATCTCTATGATGTTATTGACAATATAACAGACCAGGCAATGATAGAACATGAACATTTGATTGGTAATTTCATAGATGGACAGAAATAACATGAACCGGAATCGAAAGACCACCACGATCAAGATTCGAAATATAAGGTGGACAAAATCCGACATGTAGAACTTATTTCAAAAAATTAAATCAAATGACCAGTTTGTTTATGACAATAAACTGGCCATAACAAAATCATCAAGCAGACTTATCATTCTGTTGGTCTTTGCCCCAAAACTGAAATGTCCTCGTATCGTTTCTGCAGCAAAAAGGGGCAACACAATCAAAATTAGAAGCTAATGTTGAGCCACAGCCACAACTAATGGTTATTGTAATAGATGTTGCAAGGTCGAGGTTTTATCTCACAATATATTTATTTTTATGACCGGGAATCATAGCTTCGCTCCCATATACTCAGTGGCACCCATACTAGTCCCAAGGCCCAGACCTATGAGACAACAAGAGATTTTACAATTAAGGTCAACTCGTGGGTCTCAAACCTGTGACCTCCAAAAGAGCAACCTTGAAGGCCCAAGCTTCAACCAACGAGACCGCCTAATGGGCACCCGTACTAGTCCCAAAGCCCAAACCCGTGAGACAACAAGAGATTTTACAATTAAGGTTAACTCGTGGGTTTCAAACCCGAGACCTCCAAAAGAGCAACCTTGAAGGCCCAAGCTTCAACCAACGAGACCGTCTATTGGGGAGTCACAAATTTGGCAACTACATTTGCTAATATTATCAATATGTATGTCAATATAAATTTCCAATAATATGAAATGGGATAAAGTAGAACAGGGTAGAGAGGAAAACAATGACTTGACCGATGGGCAGGAAAAACTGAAGTTAAATATGATTCTTACTTTCATTTCTTAAGGTACATATACATTTAGTAATGTTTCCCATTCGACTTCCTGTTAATTTGTTACCTTTTCTTGTTTCAACATCGATGAAACTATTAGCTTTATTGTTTTGATTCATGAATTGCATATACAATGTACAAAAATGAAAAGTACTCAAATTTAGAACATTCTATTCCATTCTCAAGAAACAAAAATGGGTCACAAATTGGTCCTAATCATAAAGCAACTTAATGTTTAATATGATATGTGAAATGAGGAATGATATTCGACTTCAGTTCTATAACAGTTGATATTCGACTTCAGTTCTATAACGGTTGCATAGAAGCTTCAACTACCACTATTTGACGCTCTAATTAATAAATGAAGAACCGATGTTAAGTCAAAGTGAGAATTAGACATCTCAAACTAAAGAAAACCAAATCAAAGGATAAAGTAAGTCATACCCCAACATTGTTGCGTTCCCAGAGCTTGTGAACTCCATAATCCACAGCCTACAGCAGGAAAACCAAAATCAGTAAGAAGCTAAGAATGATATACCTTTAATCTTGCACAACCCAGAAACGAAAAAAAATAATATTTTATAAAAGTAACCAGAGGAAAGCCAAATTAATTATCCAGTAAACAGAACAAGTGAACGAATCCAAAAAAAACAGTTTTTTTATTTTCAAAATGAGACAAATTTTCATTAAGAATATGAAAAGTGAAGATTACAGAGACAACCCAAATGGGATACAAAGCACAAAAGAGTTGAAATGGAAATGCAGAAATAAAAAACAAGAAGAACAGCCAATGAACTAAGCTTCAATAGAATAGCCAGTAAAGGATTTGTCCAGGGAACACCAAGAAGAAGCCAAAAAAAAAAACAGTTGACAACATTCTCAAACTCCTAAAATGATGAAATCATTCATCCCTCAGATTTAATGAGCTATCATAAGAATATATGAAAATCTATTCATTGCATCACGAGAATATGCAAGCCAACCGCATAATCCAAAAGAAAACACACTAAAACTCACCGGCGGAAACTAATTTACACTAAAACAACCATCACATGTTGGTTTAATGGTCAAGAAGGTCTTGAGAAACCAAAACGTTATGAGTTCAATCCATGGTGATTACCTACCTAAGAAATAATTTCCTAAGAATTTCTTTGACATCTAATGTTGTAGGGGGTTGGCAGTATGTCCCGTAAATATAGGCGAGATGCGCATAAACTAGCAAACATCAAAAAACAATTACATGAAAATAAGCGAGCATATCAATCGATCTTCAACGTTCAATATTCAACTTTCCCCATAGATCTCTCCACAAACGCAAAATCATTTTACTGAAATCCTCCCAGAAGCAACTTCTACCCAAAATTTCCAACTTCAAATTCTTCTACCCTCTCTTTTTGATGAGAAATCCTCCTCGTTTTTTTCATCTCATTTCATCAATGGAGTAATTGTATCAAATTAACACAACCAATGGAGCATTAATAAAACCAGATCAATTCAGATTTCAACCATTCAACAAATCGAAATGCTTCCCACATCCCAATTTCACTGAAATTGCAATATTCTTCTCCTAACCTAGAAGGATTCTAACGGAACGAAATAGATGAATCCGATGCACAATATAAAGATGAGTTACGATCCTTACCCGCTCTCCAAGGAAAGCGCCGGCGATAATGAAGGTGACATAGACGGAATTCCGGCGCATGATTACTCTGTAAATCCCTTCAAAAAGGCCTCCTCCATTTCTACGAGCTGCAGAATCCATGGTTGTGCTAACCTGTACTTCGTTTCTTCTGATCTGCGCGAGTTAGGGTTTGCAGTGCTCTCGCGGCGTTGAAATTGAGATGATCGATGGGGGCAGCTTCCTTTGCTTTGGTTATTGGTCGAGCGGTTCGGTTCAAGCGAACCTCTAAGGTCGAGCCGGTTATTGCGTTGCGGCTCACAACAGTTTAAGATTCCTTTAAAGAAAATCAAACAAAATCGGTTGTTCTTCTTTCGGACTTTGATTTTTTATTTAAATGAATCTTTATAATTTTTTCTAAAAAAATATTACATTTAAACGAATTATTATAATCAACTTGTTTTTCATTATTCTAAATAACCTCTCATTTCAAAATTACTAATTTCTAATTACTCATCTTTATAATTTATCTACAAAATTCATATTTAAACAAGTTCAAATGGGTCATCGTCTACAATTTCTTTACAAAATTCAACATTCAAATGAATTATTATTATAACTCTATTTTTTTTTTTTTCAAAATTGAAAAATTGGAGCTTCGCTCCCCTATACTCAAGGCACCACTGACCCGTCCCTAAACTGCGACACTAGGATACTTTGAAGGGTGTTATAGTTTAAGTGCTTCCAGCGATCTCGAACCACGGATGTCTCAAAAAAACTCCTTAATTACAATTCCAATTTCTAACCATTTAAAGTAACTTTTCATTATAATTACTCAAAATAATTATTCACGTAACTGTTCATTCAACAATCCCAAACATCTTGATTATAAATTTATTTTCTTTTAATTTTAGTAAAGTATGACATTTTCTTTTAATTCAAGGATATTTAAAATGAAGATTTGAATCTATTTTTTTTAGTACTAAAATTTGAATCTATGATCTTTTAGTTGCCAAATTATATATTACAATATGTTCTTCTTAGCAACTATTGCAAAAATCGTTATAAATATTTGTTATAATTAGTTCCTTGCAAAATTCACCACATATATTACTCAATTTAGCATCATAGTTCAAATAAAATATAAAAATTAATTAAATCCCGAAAAAAAAAGTATTACTCAAAATATCAAAGATAAGATACCAACTATAGTAAGACTACCATGAAAATTGTTTTCTTCTTTTATTTCCTATATCAACTTTCAAGAATTATAATGAGATAATTTGTTAAGTGAAAGTCATGCATACTTTATTTTTTATTATTTTTTTAAAATTACTATTCATACATATTGAAATTACTATTCATACATTCATGATCATATAAAGAACATCTTGACAGTTGAATCATATGAATTTTAAAATATACCTAAAAATATTTTCACTATATTCTTACACGCCCTAAATGATGCAAAATTTGGAGTAATGGGAATGATGGTATTTAAAGTCAACATTTGCACAATTTGATGGAATGGTGAAATTTAAAAATAAAAAACAAACTCATCACTCCAACGAAAAATCAAAATCATGACAAAAAATAGCACACACTTGGATCGTGTTAATAATGAAGAATTATTAGCTCGTGCAATTCCCAACATAGTCTAATTCCCATATTTAACTTTTTCTCATTAATATCATCGGACATGCCATCAGACTCTAGATATTTAGATGTTAAAAAAATTTATACGAAATTAATTTATATGTAAATTATCACATGGATTAAAATCAACAATTTTTAATTTTCTAAGACCTTCTTAATCTCTAAGCCACTCCACCTCCAACCCTCTTCAAACAATCTTTGCCAACCAAAATTTTCATACAATTCTTTTATTGTTTTCAAATAAAATCTCCCACAACCACTCTAATATGAAAGTGGAATGAGCTTTGTTCATTGACCAATAGCTCTTTTAAATAACTGAATGGATCAGTGGCGCAATAGTTTCATTGTTTTAGTGTAAACCAGTTCAACACCAGCGTCACAGGTTCGATCCCGAAAATCGGTATTTGTCCCTCCTCCCCTGATATGTACTCAAAAAAAAAAAATCTCTCTCTAAATAGAGTACATGTACAAACTACTTCCATTACAAATAACTAATACAACTAATCAATCAATACAGAATATTAAGATATGGATATATTTGATACACTCCTCGAAACAATTTTTTCCAAACAAAATTTCCTATAATTTTTCTTCCAAACGATCTTTTTCAAACAAACTTTTTCTACAATAACTCATCCAAACAATCTATTTCAAACAAGATTTTTTTACCATTTTTCATTCAAACAACATTTTCTAAATAAATTTTCCTAGGACTCATTCTTTTCAAACCACTTCATTCTCTCTTCCCTTTTTTTTCATCCGAACATGTCTTAGAAAAAGAGTTATGCCAATTACTTTTTTTTTCTTCATTTAAACCTTACTGTAACAAAACTAGGAGTATTAAAAAACTCAACAATCCGAATGACTTGACCAATTCAACCTTATTTTTTAAAAATTCCTTAAATCTTTTTTTTAAGTCTTAAGAATGCATATATAATTGTTGAACACAACTCTTTTGTGGGAAATACCAACACTTTTTTTTATTAAGACCACTTTAGAAGAGATTAAAAGACAAGTGTTTAAGACTCATACTACAAAATCACTCTAAGACACTTTGTAGGACACTACAACTCTTGCTTTTTCTTGGATACAAAATATGGTGGGATGGTGGGGTATTTATAGTATGGGCTAGACAATGTGGAACACACATTTTTCTAGAGTGTTTCTAAAAATATCTAGATATTTATGATTTTCTAGACATTCTTTGAATGTCTACATAAATCTAAAATTCTAAACACTTCTACAACTTATCAAGAAACTTCTAGAATATTGGACTTCTACTCTTATTGAGCTAATTAATATTCTTCATGATGATTGGACTTTTATACTTATTGGGCTAAACTTCAATGGGTTAGTGATGACTTTTAACACTCTCCCTCAGCACTAGCTCCCATTCGTCGTACCATGTTAAGCTGATAGCGAAAGCCCTCACATTTGCCAGTATTCATCCCTTTTGTGAACAAGTTTGCCACTTGGTCATCTGACTTGATTTTCCGCATCTAGATTTCTTCTTTCAGAACTTTTTCTCTAATAAAATGATAGTGCACCTCTACATGCTTTGTTCTAGCATGAAAGGCCAGATTCTCTACTAAACGAATTGTTGATTGGTTGTCGCAATGAAATAGTACTACATAGCCAACTTTTTGGTGCAAATCCTTCATTAAGAGTATCAACCATGCACTTTCTTAAGCTGTTGTAGCTGCTCTATACTCCGCTTTTGTAGTTGACAATGATACTGTTGGTTGTCTTTTGCTACACCAAGAAATTGTTCCCAAACCAAGCTTAAACACATACCTAGTGGGGATCTTCGAGTATCATTGTACCTTTGACATATCTTAGGATCTGTAGAGCCGCATCCAAATGAGGCTTCTTTGAACTTTGCATGTACCGATTCATGACTCCAACTACATAAGAAATGCCAGGTCGAGTTAAAGTTAGGTAGTTAAGACTACCTACAAGTTGTCGATACATTGTTCCATTGTCCAACTTTTTGCCTTCATGTGCACAAATCTTAGCATTTGGCTTTATTGGCATTGAGACTGTCTTGCACTCCATCATGCTGAACTTTTGAAGTATATCTCTCGTATATTTTTGTTGGCAGACAAATAATCCTTCCTTTGTTTGATCAACTTCTAGGCCCAAGAAGTTTTTAAGTTCTCCGAGCTCTTTCATATGGAAGCGCACTGATAAATTTTCTTTTGTTTGGCGAATTTCTCTTTCGTCGTCTCTGGTGATGATCAGGTCGCCCACATAAACCAACACAATTGCCAATTTTTCTTCTCTTCCTTTAATGAACAAGCTTGAATTTGCACGTGCAACTGAATAACCGCTTAGAGTAAGAAATTCTGCAATTTTACCATACCAAGCTCTAGGTGCTTGTTTTAATCTATAAAGAGCTTTTCTCAGCTGCACACGTGATTGGGATTGGTTTCATTCTCAAATTCTATTGGTTGGTTCATATAGATCTCCCGATCCAACTCTCCGTGCAATAAAGCATTTTTCACATCCATTTACCACATCTTCCATTCTTTACTTGCTGCAAGTGCTAGGAGGACTCGTACAGTAGCAATTTTTGTTACTGGACTAAACGTTTCATCGTAGTCTAGTCCATATTGTTGAGAGAACCCTTAAGCTACAAGGCGAGCCTTGTATATTTCAATTGATTCATCCGGGCGTCGCTTTATTTTTGTAAACCCACTTGCAGGAAATGGGATTGATGTCTCTTGGTCTTGGCACCAGCTCCCATGTTTGATTTTGCTCCAAAGCTATAATTTTTTCCTCCATCGCCTCTTCCCATGCTGAGTTTTCTGATACTTATACGTCTCCGGTTCTTTAGCACCATCTTCTATAATAGCTGCATTGACATATTTAGGATTTGCCTTTCAGATTCTTTCTGACCGTCTAAATTGTGGAAGTGGAATTTCTTTTTGACTGGGGTTCGCTTGGTTGAGTTGTAGCTTGATCACCAACATCAATGTCGCTTGAATCTTCAAACACATCATCACTTAACCATATGTGTCCATTGAAGAATTTCTTCAATGTTGTTTGAGTCTGGTAAGACTTTCTTCTCCAAAGACCACCAAGAAGATGCTTCATCAAATATTTCATCTTTTGATGTATAACATCTTCCATTTGTTGGATCACAACACTTCCATCCTTTTCTTTGATTGTCGTATCCAACAAATATACATCTGACTGATTTCTTATCAAACTTGCTACGTAGATGACTAGGCATAAATACGTAGCAAACACAACCAAATACTCGAAAGTAGCTAACTATATGTTTCATATCCCATAGTGTCTCAAATGGTGAGATGAAACCTAACCTGGACTGGGGAAGTTTGTCGATCACATGGGCTACAGTTCGCATACCTTTGGCCCAAAATCTCCTTGGGACATTATTTGCATGTAGCATGCTTCGGAAAATCTCTGCAAGATGTCGATTCTTTCTCTCTGTTACCCCATTTTGTTGTGGTGTGTTGGCACATGTAAACTGATGACGTATCCCGCTCTTCTGCAAGAATCGATCGAACTCATCATACGTGTATTCTTATCCATTATCTGAGCGTAGGCAACAAATCTTCATTCCTACTTCTCATTCGACCGTTGTCTTGAATTCTTGAAATTTTGAGAATGTATCAGACTTTTCTTTCATGAAGAAAATCCACACATATCTTGAGTAGTCGTCAATGAATGTCACCATGTACCGCAATCCGCTGATTTATGCTTGTTTGACTGGACCGAACATATCAGAGGAATTAACTCTAATGATCTCTTTGCTCTGAACTTAGACTCCTTGTATGGTAATTGATGAGCTTTACCATATTGACATCCAGCGCAAACAGTATCTGTCTTGAATTTTAAGTTCAGGAAGGCCTTTGAGTAAAGATTTCTCCATAATCACCTTCAACTTGTGGTAGCCAACATGTCCCAACCTTGCATGGCATAAATTTAAGGTCTCATTCTTTCGATTCTTATAGACATAGGCAGACTCTGCAGAGAACACATAAACAGACTCTACTCTCCATCCTTTCATAGTTGGATTTCCCAATATCTTTACATCTTCATAGACCTTCACATCTTTTGGCCCAATAAGACGTAGTTGCCTGATGTTGTTAGTTGTGACACTGACAACAAATTCTTCTTTATACCCGGCACATGATAGACATTGTGTAGTAACACCTTATCAGATTTTTTACCAGGCACAATCGTCGTGTTGCATATCTAAGCAATAAAAAACTGTGTGTTTTTTGTTATATGCACCACACGACTTCCTTTATACTCTTTCTTGTCTCAGAGTTTTCTTTGATCACCAGTCATGTAGTTTGAGCATCTTGAATCAATGATCCAATCATTCTCAAAATCTATGTTCTCTCCCACCATCGTCATGAGTGCTTGCTCGTCTTCTTCAAAAGCACATAGTGCTTCAACATCCCATTTATCCTCTGTCTCCTTTTTTGAAGTTGTCGTGTTGCTTTCAATGGATTTTTTCTTCGACCAACAGTCTTTGGACATGTGGCCATTTTTTTCGTAATTATAGCAATTTTCTTCTTTCCTTGAGAACTTTTATTTTCGTTCTTATAAGCTCTCTAAGGTTGTGTGGTTCCTTGACAACTCTTTCCTTTATAAGCATTTCCACCCATGGATGGTTGCTTAAAATTGCTCCGGCTTTTGCTTGTGTAAAGGGTTTCTTCTTCACTCTTTAGGGTGATGCCTCTCATTTGCATAGTCATGGCTTCTTAAATGACTAGCACATTTTCGAACTCTACAAGTGATAGTTGAGTAGGCCATCCTTGTACAATAATGACGAAGGTTCTATACTCCTGTTGCAATCCGTGGATGATGATCATCTTCATCCGAGTTTTTACGATGACAGACTTTGGATCTAGTTCAGTAATCTCTCGACAAATCGACTTGACCTTGTGTAAGTACTGAACAATCGCCATGTCACGTTGTGAGATTGATAATAGCTCACTCTCCAAAAGTTGTAGCCGCGTATCATTCTTCTTTGAAAAAAGCATCGCAAACGTGTCACATGATTCTTTCGACATTTTGTTGTCCCAAATATGCTCCATTATCTCTTTTTCGACGGTAGTCTTCAAAGCAAACATTGCTTTTCTTACTTTGATTTTCCATTTTCGCAATGCGCCATTAGCATCCTCCTTTGTCAGTATAGTTTCGCTTCTGCCAACGACCTCCCAAAGGTCTTGTCCTTGTAAGTGTGACATCATGCATGTTGCCCACGTGTTGTAGTTGTTGTTGTTGAGTTTCTTGATTCCACCGACGACTTGAAGATCACCCATCGTGTTGGCAATACCTCAGTAATACCAAACAAACTTGTTTTTGTCACAGACTACTCACGACACGAAGAAACTCACTCACTAACAATCTCAAGAAATTTTTTCTGATATGGAAGATCAGTCAGAGCTGTAGCCACAGAGCATACTGAGAATTTCAAAATATCCGACAACCTATCATAACTTGGCTCTGATACAAGATTGTTGAATACAACTCTTTTATGGGAAACACCAACACTTTTTTTTTATTAAGATCACTTTAGAAGAGATTACAAGACAAGTGTTTAAGACTTGCACTACAAAATCACTCTAAAATACTTTGTACGACACTACAACCCTTGCTTTTTCTTGGATACAAAATATGGTGGGATGGTGGGGTATTTATAATATGGGCTAGACAATTTGGACCACACATTTGTCTAGAGTGTTTCTAAAAATATCTAGATATTTATGATTTTCTAGGACATTCTTTGAATGTCTACATAAATCTAAAGTTCTAAGCACTTCTACAACTTATCAAGAAACTTCTAGAATACTGGGCTTCTACTCTTATTGGGCTAATTAATATTCTTCATGATGATTGGGTTTTTATAATTATTGGGTTAAACTTCAATGGGCTAGTGATGACAACATGATATGAATTGAAATTTAATTGTTAATGGGAGTTATTATGTTGATTTCTATAAAATTGAAAATAAATAATAATGACTCAACTCAACTCGAAAATATATATGTTGGATTACTCAAACATATAAGATTTAACAAATTGGTGGATTTACGGGCTGAAACTTTGAATTGATCCAAAAAATTATCTTAACGCAACCTAGCCTAACTCATTTACCCCTAAATAGAACTACATATTGAATTTAATGTTGAAATTGTAAGTTTAGTTCCAAAAATTTAATTATAACTTTTAAGTGTGTAATAACAATCTATATTTATTTGTATGAGTATTTAAAGTTTATTGATTTTATGGTTGGTTATGAAAAGTAGATGTACAACATTGAAATGCGAAACTCAAATATCACAAGTAATATTTTTATGAGTGGGAGAATAAAAAATTATTGTACTCTTTTTTTTTTTTACTAAGATTTTTAAACTAAGTTTTCTTAAATCAATTAAGTTTGAACTAGTGGTGATAATAAAAATAAAAAACTGACAAAACCGAACCGAAGGAAATTGATCTATTAGATTTGTACAAATTTTTATCATCATATTAGACATATCAATTTTTATTTGGATAAAGTCGAACGTTATTGGTTTGTTTCGATTTCTATTTGTAAAAATCAATATAAATTAAACCGAACCAATATTGTTTATATACTTTATATATAATATATTAGTTGTATTTTTTTTTATTGGTAAATAACTAATTATTTTTGTTTAATTTAATTATAAATGTTCATAATTTTTTAGAAAAAAAAAACATTTAAATAGAGGTCGAAAGTAAAATAGTAAAAAATAAAATAAAAATAAAATTGTAGGGGAAACCAATCAAGAAAAATTGAATCAATGATTTGTCCTCTATTATACATTGGTTCGGTTGTAGCAAATAAAATGGTAAAAAAGAATAAAATTGTAGAGAAAACGAATTGAGAAAAATTGAGCAAATGATTTTGTCCTTTATTAAACATTTTATTCCTCTTTAAATAATGAAAAAACTCGAACTAATGATTTTATTTTTTATTGAACATTAATTCAATTCTAATTTTTATCAAATTGATTGAATCAATTTGGTTTTTAGTTTGGCATAAAAAAGAAAAATACGGAACCAATATTCTGCTTGTTTAAACTATAGAAATTTTATTTTTTAGATTAAAAATTCAAACTAAAATTAAATTCATATTGGCGAGTGAATGCTATGCCGCTCCTGCCGCCGCCAAAAACGAAAAAGAGACACCAAACACAAACTTCAGCCGCCGGCAACTAATGAACTTTTGTTTTCAACTAACTCCATTATACTCGAATTAAAAAATAAAAAAAAAAATCTCCATTATATTGAAAAGGAAAAAAAAAAATACAAATGCAAATAAAATAAAATAAAAAGTGTCCATTACTTATCCTTTTTCATACGTGGAAATTGGAAAATCAACTCCCCTCTTCAACATTTTTAAAAGAAAATTTGAATCGATATTTTATTATTAATTATTTTGTAAGATTGACATTTTTTTTTTTTTTTTGAGATTACAATAATTGAAGTGGAATAATTTGAAATATGACCTCAATGCATACTAAAGAGTAAAGCCTCCTCTTTTTGACTCAACTCGAAATTTAAATCTTGAGTTGTACAAATTGTCAAACTCTCCTCATTTTGGTTTTTTAGTTAACAATAATTAAGAGTGTGACATTATTATTTTTTTTAGTTTTTATAAATTGATTTTTTTTTATTACTAATAAAGAAGAATTGTTTTGATAATATGTAGGTGCAAAAAATGAAACTTCTAACATTAAGGTGGTTAGTGCAAAACATACAACACAATAATCTTTGACATAACCAATAAAATCATAACTTAATTAACTTAAAATATATGTTTATAATCAAAATATCATATGTTCGAATTCTCCATTTTTAATTATTGTTGAATTTAGAACAAACCATTCATAAAAAACCTCAATGAATATCACATATATCATATTAAAAATATAAAGTATTCTTCTATATTCCAACATGAGATCTTCAACCATCTTCCTTTCAATCTTTTCAATAGCTATTAAATAGTTATACAACATTTACTATACCTTATCACTTCCACTCTTTTTGAACAAGATTGATTGGAAATGTTGTATAACTATTCAACCATCCTCCCCCCTTTTTTACTTACACTCTTAATTATAGGTCAACAGTTCAACTAGGTATATGCAATAGATTTCATTAAAAAAAAAAAAAAAAAACTAGTATATGTGATATTATATATATATATTAAACCCAATTAACAAGTGTACTTAAAAGTTCAAACACAAATAAAAAACTACCTTTAAAAGCATGAAATTTCAAACGATAGCATCATGATTTTTTTATATAAAAAATCAAAATCAAACGCTTACTTGAATATCAAATCTAGAATAAGATAACTTTCATTCTTTCCTTCTAAAAATAAACATAATCACAACAATCCAAATATGAAGAAAAATCACTTTATCTTCCCATTAACAAAGAATTAATTATAATAAAATAAACAAAGAAATGTAAGGTTTGGTCATGCCACGAGCAAAAAAATTGTAAACCAAAAACAAAAAGTATATATGATTATTAAAAAATAATAATAATAAAAAAGGAAAAAAAAAAAAAAAAGGTCAAATCAAGATCATGGGCGAATATACATTGCAACAACTACTCATTCCAAAAAGTCTATCTACAAATCATCAACGTCAAATTGAAACAACAATATTTCTAATAAAAAAAAAACTACGGAATTAATTCGATGAATTACCTGAGTAAAAAAATTGGATGAATCGGTTGTTCAAATCGAACCGCCATGTTCATCCAACGACAAATTCTTCATTCCGATTCGGTCCTACACAAAAGCAAACATCCAAATCTTCCGGCGGGCCCCGCCGGCGAACACGATGATCCCTCGCATGGCGGAAGAGTCAAAATGGAGCGCCTAAACCCTAAATGACGCTCCACGAACCGGATCTTCTTCCTGATGCGAACCGCTGGAAACCGCCTAACCCTGCCGGTTCTGTTTCATCAATCTTGCTTCGAACCGCCGCCGTCTGCGGCGGATCAGAATAAGCGACGTCACGCGCTCCGACGTTCTGTTCCGGCGGAGAGTTCGAGAGTGAAACGACCGGTTGCCTTCTTCCAGCGCTACGGAGAATTTCGCGAAAACTCGCGAAGAATCCTTTCTTAGGTTTTTCTTCGACTGATTTGATCTCGTGATTTTTCCTCTGCCGATTTCGATCCTTCTTCGATCTCACTCTCCCCATACACGATACTTTCGGAGACGAAGGCTCGATCATCGTCGAAACCGATTTTCCAACAGATCCTGAGCGTTTCGGAAACAGCCGAATGTTTCCGGACTTGCAGTTGCGGCGATTCTTCGCGTCGGCGTAGGAAGTGTTCTGCGGCTTTGGTAATCCGATCATTGAGGCTTTGGACTTCAAATTCATCGAAAATCTCTGCGAATTCGAAATCGGTTGCGGATGTAAATTAGGATTCAAATTCGTGGAATTAGAACTTGCCTTAGTCGATTCCTTCCGCTCGAAGAAGGCGTTGCGATCGAACCAGTCGAACTCTGCGTCCTTGGAGAGCCAGAACGATTCCGGCGGGAAATCTGAAGGAGCTTCCGGCCGATCTTCCTCCTCCTCCTCTAATGGCAACCGCTGTTCGTCGCCTGCGGCAACATCGCCGGTGAAGTTGGCCTGTGAATCACTCTGTGGCATCGTACAACGAAACTGAAATTGAAACTGAAACTGTAATTGAAATTGAAACTGAAACTGAAATTGAAATCACAATTGAAAGAGAAAGAGATTTGAAAAATGGTAAACAGAAGAGTTCTTGAAATGAATGAAAAAACGAAATGGAAATTTCTTTTTCCTGTCTTCTTCTTCGGTGTGCTCCGTGCGCGAATTCGGTGAATAAAAGGCACTTTAATTTCAAAGAAAAACAAAATTAATAATTCAGAGGGTTATTTTGTAATTATAGCGATATTTTTTGTAAAATTATCATGTACATATTATTAAAACTTAAATTATTTCCATTTTCAACAAAATTAAATGAACCTTTTTTAATTTAAATTTGGAGAGTATTGATTTTCAAGAGCAAACCTTTAATGAAATGGAAATTCGTTGAGGCTTGGATGATAATAATAATTGAAAATTGATAAAACTGAATTGAATCAAACCAATTGATTGAATTGGTTCGAATTTTTGTCATGAAATTGAACATATCGATTTTTATTTAGAAAAAATTGAAAGTCATTGGTTTGGTTCGATTTAATCAATAAAATCGAACCGAACTAATATTGATTTATTTACTTTTATTTTTCTTTTTATACATTAGTTTTACTTTTTATCGCTAAATAACTAATTAGTTGGATTTAATTTAATTATAAATATTGAGAATTTTTTAAGAAAAAATATTTAAATAGCTGTTGGAAGTAAAAAAGAATAAAATCGTGGAGGAAACAAATTGAGAAAAATTGTGATTTTGTTATTTATTAGATATTGGTTGATTCGTCTTTTTGTCAAAACAATTTGATCGGATCCATTCTCGATTTGGCCTAAAGACGAGAAAAATTGAATTAATGGTTTTGTCTTTTATTGGACATTGGTTTGGTTCTACTTTTTGTCAAATCAATTGGATCGATTAGATTTTCGGTTTGACCTAAAATAGAAAAAAACTGAACTAATGTTACCCCTACTACTCGGCCACTTTTGGAGGACCACAAATCCTATATAGGAAGAGGTATTACTATTCTCGAGACAAATATAAATCTACATGATCGAATCTATGATAGTGAAACTAAATTAGATTACAACCAATCAATTAAATTAACACATCACCAACCATTACAGTAATTACATGTATATCGATTACGAAATTAAATGAGCTTATTAGACCAGTAATGACATGTATATCGATTAAGAAATTTAAAATTCAAATCTTCCTTAAACTATAAAAATGAAATTATCTTTTAAAAATATTGATGGGGTAGATTCAAAACTAAACCACAATTCATTGAGTTAGGTCCACTTGATCTTAGTTACTATTTTTATTTTTTAAGTAAAATTGATATTTGTAATGGACTTTAATTAAATTAATAGCAACATAACTTTGTGGTAATGGGCAATTCATGAATATTCTTTCCCCTTTTTGTGTATAAAACGTCACTAAATGTACACACTTTTTATGTGTATTTTGAAAAAAAGTTTGATGGTCCCATGACATCTAAATGAAAAATGACATGAACTATAAACCACATTTCAAGTTTTTGTTTTGTTCTAAAGATTAGCATGTAGAAAAAAAAAAAAAAAAAAAAATGTATTGTTAGAATAATTTTTAGAGGAATTGCTCCACATATCAATCTTTATGTTATCATTTATAATTATAGCATTAAAAAAAAAAAAAAAAAAAAAATTACATGTACAAGAATGCAGGTGATTTTTTTCTCTAATTTTGCTACTGATGGCTAGCAGAATTCAATAAAGGCTATGTAACTGATTGAAATGTAGGTATTTTGGTCATTTTGCAAGAGCTCCCTAATTTTAGGCTATATATAATTATTTTTTTAATTTTTTTTTTTTTTTTTTTTTTTGCCCTATATGTAAAATCCCCTGATTTTTGGTTAGGGTGCAAATAAAATCAAACTTCCAACTGCAAGAAGAATATTTCAATTGTTCTAAATAATAATATTTTTGTAAGAACTCCTCTAAAACAAAAGTAAATGAACTAAAAAAAGGGATAATTGTAAAAGTGGGAAATCCAACTAACATGATTGTATGATAATAAAAGATTATGGATTCAAATTCATAACTTTAAATATTTAATTAAAATAATAACATGTGTACATTAAATAGTTGGGAAGGACAATAGAGCATTTTATTATTGTTGAATTTTATCTTGACTTCGTAGCTCATCATTATTATTTTTATATAATTTATAGCTCCTTACAAGATATATGAGAAAGTCATAGAAACTGTGATAAACATAAAAAGAATTATGGTAATAACTTGTGAAGTTACTGTTGAGAAAAACCTTTCCTAATTACCGCAGGAATAAGCAGAAAAATATTGAGAAATTAAAAGAAAACAACAAAATAAAGAACACAAGAATTTACGTGGAAAAACTCCAAACCGGAGAAAAAAACC
>JBBMKA010058102.1:0-17979 GCA_037833695.1 Sechiopsis laciniata
AGCCTGCTAGAGCGGAACCCTGCCCAAGGTGTAAGCCTGCCTTGGCCGGTTCTTAGCTTCAGGCATCGGTGGTATTTTAGGCTGCTACAGTCGAGCGTCGAGGGTCTCGCGCTACTGTAGATCAGTGACACCGCTTCTGAGTCTTTGGGCATGCGTACCTAGACTGACATAGTATGTCCCTAGGCCCTCACATTTACGCAGTTTGCAGCATCATGTGGTGTGTGCGCACACGCGTTAGTCGCCGGGCGGTGAGCTCCCTCGGGCTAATGTTTGTGAGTACACCACTTCTTTCTCGAGTCTAGAGCCAGACACCGGGTACTCTCCCAGATATCCTAGGACCAGTTTGAAGAGCTGGTCTGGACCAACTGTTTGGGAACGGTCCTTTAAGCCAAGGGTAGAGACCCTCGAGAGTATTTGTTCAGGGTCAGTCATTGAGTTGACCACTTGGCCAGAAGTTAGAGATTTTCGAAGACCCAGGAGTTATTGGACATTATGTCCCAAGGTTCTGTGCTGGTAACCGTTTGCGTGTGTACATGATTTGCTAGCGATGCGTTGTTTCGTACTGTACCCCGGTGGGGGATTCTTACTGAGTGCCTTTGTACTCACCCTTATTTTCTGTGGTTTTTCCACCGAGTAACTTGGGATAGTATCAGGACGGCTAGAGGATGAGCTGCATGATCATGGGAGCCGCCGGCACTTTGCCTGTTTATGTTTTATTTCTTGATTCAGCATGTAGTTGGACATGGAGTCCATAGGAAGCTTTGCACTTTATGTTTTGGAATTGTTTTAGGATGTTGGTTTAAATACTGGCCAGGACTTTATTTATTTTAATAAAATGTTTTGAATTATGCAAGTTCATGTTTTGTACGTTTTTACTTTAACTGGTTTTATTTCCATGCATGCTGAGTAAGGACTAGGTTTAGGACCACTTTTTGGGTCGGGTCCTTACAGTTATAGATAAAGACGCCATTGATAACGATAGCGATGGACTCTATTGCTCCATAGATAGATACTATAGTTGTCATTTCATTTGTATATCATACTCTGTTTTAACTATTTTAGTCAATGTTTGCTTTCTTAAACATTAATCTACAAGTTCTTTGTTCCAGATTCGATCTCCTATAACTTTTTATGTCTTATTATAGTTTAAGTAAGTGTGGAAGCTAAGTAATATGGCTATTAATTTTAAGATCAAGTAAAAGAGGAAAGCGAGTAAGAACGACGGTTGTTTTAACTATCTCGAGTCGATTGACCTTCCACTCGTGAGTGCTTGGCATTGATCTTGAAAAAGAAGATGCTACGGGCTTAACCTCAATGTAATCACTAGGTAATGCTTAGGCTAAAGTACTTTTTAGAAGGGAGTTTGGAATAACCATCTCACTAGCTGCATACAAAAGACTTGTATTTAAAAGGAAATCTCCGGGCCTTGTACCGGCAGGTTGCGGTCAAGTACTCCGGAAGGGGACTTGAAGTTTATTCCAGTATGTATTCATTTTCTCATGACAATTTAACTTACTTTGAATTAATCTTTGCTACGATCCTTCCTATAGTTGTCATTCATATAAAATTTAGAAGCATATTTAATTAGAATTTAGAAATAGCATAATTGTGGGTGATTGAATTATAATGTTATAATTAAATTAAGTATGCATTGGCTTGCTACCCACATATGCTAGCCTCCAGCTTACTCAGAAGAGGAACCTGGCGGAAGACCTAGTAAGTTACGTTAGTATTGTACGAAGACTCTTCGTACCACTCAATGGGAGTTAAGGTTTAACCCCGCTAGCGCGTGCAAAACCCTGAGCCTATTCATGTGGAACTGCAACAGAAGCTGAGTTCTACATCCATGATTGCGAAAACATTTATGCGGTTGGCTAGCATGATTTCTTTAATACCACGCAACACATACATGTTCTATCGAGATTTCTAATTAACTCAAGCAACTTAGTGTCAGCATTAGTGTCAGTATTAGCATTTGATTCAATTGATACTTCACCAACATCAACAATCTTAAACCCATTCGTGTTATTTACATTTTTTACCCTTAATCTATATCATTGCGCTTTAAATTTTCTATGGGATCGATAAATCTATATACTTATTACTTGCTGCAGTTCCCGACCGCGTATACTTGCGCGTAAGCGATTCTGAGTTACACTTAGCTTAAGTTGAATTTGAATTAATTATGGAATATTATATTAGCACCAGAATTGCAACCCATCAGAAGGCGTGAATTCCTTCTTGTGATGTTGCATTCTCAGCTATTCACTACGACAATCCTCAATGTGGGAGGCTTATGACCCAGTGCTATTTGGCTGGTCTCACCCATGCACATCAAAGGACGCCTTCATAAAGTAGGAGTTCACAACCCACTCAGGATTAAGATCACATCGACATACGATTATCCTTAGTGAAGTAGTTGATACGACAGAATTACTAGATCGATCATAAAACTTCTGGTCTCGTCTTATTAAAAAAACTCTTTTTTGCGTTGGCACCTCCACTCACATGTCTCCACATGAACAACCAGGATCAGGTTGTTTGAAACATTTGTAAAGCAGGCCGTACCAACAGTGTTATCAAGACTTGGACGCCCAACCTTAGTCTATATACTGTAGACGTTTTAGGTTATTAACTTGAAACTATATCCACTTGTATGTCTCACATACTTGTCCAAATGTACATCCAAATAACAATGGAAATATAGCTATTAATCTAATTAATGGGATAAAGCTGAACGACGTTTGTATATTAAATGCGCAATTAATGAAAATAATAACCTTTATTAATAACTGAAATATAACATTAAATGTCTAACATTAAATGCATGTTCTTAAATTACAAACTTCTAGGCCATTAGGGCACAATCCCTAACAAAAATGAAATGGAAGTCTTTCACTTTTTTACTTTTTTATGTTATTTTTTGTGGATGTTTGTTTAATTTTTCGCTTTTATGAATTTAGTCTTCTATTGGTCGGAGTGTGGAAATTCACCGCCAAGTCTATAAAAGCTTCAAATCAATACTATAAATGTTTGCTTTAGCGAATTTTTTATTGTTTATCTCTTTGCGAATTCGTATAAGAAATCTTCTAGAGTACTTCAAATTTAATTCTTTGTCAAGTAACTCTATAACTCTTCGATGCTGGTGCGAAGCCTTTAAAAAGTGGAAAGCAAAATTTTGTGAGGAGTCAAGGCCTAAGTTTTCGTAAAGTCATTAAGTTTAGAAATTTTATTTTGTGGAATCTCTTAGCTAGAGCGAACTCAATTAGATATAACACAAGCTTTAAACTTTTACAAATTTTAAGTTTGGGAGTTTGCCGAAGCGAAATTGTTATATGCTCGCGAATAGCCCATAAATTAAACAAGCTCATGAGCTATTCATAGTAGAAAAATAATTGGATAGTTGCCATTGAGCTGAAGTAAAAGGAGATTTTTTGCAAGCCTAAACCCAATGGTGGAGAAAAACATGAAAATTTTCAAAAATTCTCAAAAATGCGATAGCGAAGTGAATCAAAGGGCTAGTAGCCTAAGTTCTAGGATCATTTCTCTGCTGTCGATTGCTCTAACATCGCATACCTATCATTATATCAAACATTCGATGAAAATTGAGCAAGCGATAGTAGAAAACATAAGTGAAAGATTCCCAACGAACTGTAAAATGTGAGTATTCACTTCAGTAAAAGATGAAATGTACCAATCGTAAAGGGAGCGAAAAAGCTTAAAGCGAGTTGTTAAATCTAAGTGAGTAGTAAAGGGTATGGAACCAAGAAATTCAAGCTCTAAACCAAAAGGGATTTGCGTGAACGTGGCAAAGGAAAATTACAAAATAGAGGTTTTTGAATTATAAAAGCAATGCTCAGCATGGTCCAGTTATAAAGTAGCTTAGCTTAGAAATTTATTTGAATTCTCAGAATGAATTGTTGATTGTTTTAGCGAAGTTGAGAAGAGATGATGTCGCTATGGCGAAGGAAGATAGTTAAAAAGCAAATGAACTCAATTATAAATTGAGCTATTACTCGAGACAAGCAATAATACAAGTTTTAGGGTGTGATAACTCTCAATAATCGAGAGTTAAGTAACTTAAAACAATATGCTTTCGCGAGAACTTTGATACATTTTAATATAAATCTGCATTCATTTTCTCTATAACACCATGTTTTGAGCATAAGCAAAAGATCCTTTGGTTTTCTGAAAAGGATATCATTTTAGAGGTTTTGCTGCAGCGAATAAGGCATGATTGTGTAAATTTAAGTTGCGTTTTAAAAAGACCTAATATTTCTAGTTTGATGCAGCATTCTTAGTGAGCAAAATAAGGTGGATAATGGAAACCTCGATCAAGCAAAGACAATTCTCGCGAAGCAGCCTAGAAAAAGTGGAGCATGAAGCTACAGCGAAGTGAAATCCAGCGAGGTTGGATGTTTGGAAAATATCTAAAGTCAAGGATGCGTGTCACTGATCCAAGCTTCATCCATTTAAGCTCAGCCGTCGCTTCGCAACCGCTCTGATGCAGGTAGACAACCTAGATAATGGAGTAGAGAATGTCAGAGTGGAGCCGGGAAAATTCAGAGCAGAGGATCGTCGAGCAGAGGGTCGCAAAAGTTGTCGGGAGCCATATAAATAGTGAATCTCCTTCACCATTTCAAGAAGTTGGCAATTTGGGAGTTTAATCGAGAGATAAAAAATACTCCATAGTTTCTAACTAGTTTTTGTTCTTTCCATTCTAGTTTTGGCTAGCCAGTCTTTTTGTCGGAGCCATTGTTGCAATCTATCGTTTCATAGCTTAGTTTATTGTTCTACGCTTGAAGCTATTAGTCATTTTGTAACCGGAGATTTAGCATCACCGAAATCATTCCAAGTTCAACAGTTTAATCAGAAGTTTTCTATCTCTTCTTGTTTGGTTATTTCGCTTAATCATTGTAGAACCTTGTTGCTTTGATTCAATGAAAATGCAAATTTGCTTTTATGTATATCTCGCTTTCTTCTCACATTATGAGTAGCTAAACCATTAATTGGAAGGATATAGGTAAGTAGGGTGTTTTGGATGTGGCACAGAGGTAGGGAGGAGCGAACCACTTATGCATGCTGTACTCATCTTAAATACATTATGTTTGATCAGCTGATAACTGTATTTCTTTTACGAGAGAAAAGAAATAGAGTGAACTTGCATGTTATAACATTAAATTTGCTAAGTTTTACTTGAAATTTAAAGAATACTTAGATATAAAGTTTTTACTAATGCTGAATGGTTGTTTTAATTTCTAGAGTTTGAGAAAACCTAGCTAGTGCTAGAGAGAGCCAAGAGTTAATCCTTCAATAGTTCACTCATCGCTAATACATCGTCGCTGCTTCAAAACACCTGAAAATCCTATTTCCCTTCTAATACCTTGTCATGTATTAGTTCACATCATCATATCGCCGTTTATCTATTGTTTTATAGCACTTGACGTTACCATTATTTCGCTTTGGCAGTTTTTATTCCTATGAATCTTAGTTTCAGTCCCATTTAAACTATTTACTGTTCACCACTTACTCTTGCTATGAAAACTAAACAAAGAGCGCACAAAATTCTCTGTGGAGATGACCTGTACTTAGTTAAAACTTGCTACAACGAGACTGTGCATACTTGCAAAATCTAGGGTTTAAGCACGTACACTCGTTTTATTACAGTTACAATTCACTAGAGCGAATTTAAATAGCATATTTACTTTTGTGTTGCTACATCGCGAACAGATGAATATGAAAGCAGGCACAAAGATTTAGAAAAACTTGGAAATAAATATGTTAAACTTACAAAGAAGTATAAATCATTGTCTATTGAAAATAAATTTTTGATAGATGAAAATGTTTGTTTCAAAAAAGATGCTAGTATTTTATCGTTGCATAGTGATATTGATAGTTGTTGTGATGAGAAAATTATATTGAATGATAGAATTAAATTTCTTGAGAAAGAAAATGTTGAGGTTAAATCTACATCGTGTGAATTGAAAGTTGAATTGAATGATGTGAAAAATAAAAATGAGGAAATTGAGTCTTGTTCATTGAACTTAAAAAGTGAAATTGCTAGCTTGGAAGATAAAGTTATTTATTTAGAAACTAATAATACAATCTTTAGAAAATTATAAATGTTCCTTGATTGACAAATTTAAATTTTTTGAATGTGATAGTCATGAGAAAAATGATCTTTTGCATATGTTTAAAGAAAAGGAAATGCTTGCTACTAAAGAACTTGAAATTGCAAAAGAATCCATTAGAAAATCGACTATTGATGCTCAACAAGTAGATAAAACTATTGGCATGGATAAAGCTTTAAATGAGAAAAAGAATTTAGGCTATGAGGATGAAAATCTTTCATCTAGTTCTAAGAATATTTTTGTTAAGGGTACTCCTTGTATGTCTAAAAGTGTTTTACCCAATGTGCCTAATTTGGTTAGTTCTAGTTTTGTGTCAAAGCATGAGAAAGTTAAAAATTAATGAGAATTCAACTTTTGTGCCTAGACAATTTCATGCTAGATCTAAATGTGCTCATAATGAAAAATGTAATCATAAGCATAAAAAGATATGAATTATGAAAATTTAAAATTTGTGTCTAATCCTAAAAATATTAGACATATGCATGTTAAATCTAAATTTGTACCCATATATCATTATTGTGGAGTTAAATGTCATATTAGACTAAATTGCTTTAAATTGAAAAATACTTCAAGAAAGAATTTCTTTGTGAAAAATAATGTGAAAACTTATTTAGTTAAAAAGAAATTCATGTCAAATGTTATTTGTTATTCTTGTGGCAAAATTGATCATAAATTCAATACTTGTTATTTGTCAAAATTAAATGTTAAAAGTGTTGGAACTAGATTGAAATGGGTTCCAAAATTTATACACACTAATCATGAAGACCCAAGAAATGGATACAAAATACTTTGAATGAACTTTATTTGTAGGTGTGATATCAAGAAGCAATTGATTGCTTGAACTTCAAATTTGAATTTAATTCAAATGGAGCAACAATTTTGGCTTTCTTGAAACCAAGAAAGAAAATTTTCTTAGTTCGGTAACGTTATATTTTTTGAAGTATTGACATAAATATTCTTGTTGGTATTTAATATGGAAATTATATCTAATGAATGGTTTAATGGTTTGAAATTGATTTTTTTTTTTTTTTGTTGATTATTGGGTTAAATGCATATAATTAAATGGAACACATTCTTATAATTTATTCATATTGTTTGTTTTTATGACAATTGGATGACTTGTTTTGTTTAAATCTTGTGATTTATTTTTTCCAAATCTATTTCTAATACCTTAATATTTGAATTATGGATATGTCATGTGACCAGAGCGTTTTGAGTGCTAATACAATCGTAGTAATTAATTCAGAGCTTAACTGTTTAAGTAAACCTTAGAATCGCTTACGCACAAGTAGATGCGGTCGAATCGCAGCAAGTAATAAGTATATAATTTTATCAATCCCACGGAGATTGATGTCTAGAACTAATATTGCTGAGTCGAGAGTTGTGCAGAAAGTAAATGCATGGTTTAGATAATTATTGTTTTCTTTTGATGCTCATAATAAAATTAAGCAAATGCTAATTGTAATAAATATGAATGCAATGAGTAGTGATAAATAGACAATTGTAGAAGATATTAAGAGCGCGGAACCAGTTATCGAGTTTCTTGCTTCCCTCTACCAATAAGTACTTCTGCACATAATGATTTATGGCAGAACCAACTTCTGCTGCGAACTCTGTACTAACTCGGGGCAACACGAGCAATAGTGAGGTTATTCCTAACTCCCTAAATGATGCAAAGACTTGCTTTCAACCTACAGTAGCATACTGGGCCACTATGCCGTTCCTTCTTACGAACTCACCGCAAGTCATATACGTGGGTAGCTAATCAACGCATATATATATATATATATATACAATAATAATGTAGCAATGTAAAACTCTTTAACCTACGCTCCTAACATGCTTTTACTTGAGAATATTCATGCAAAACTCCTATATCATAGCATAGATATAAACACAAGTAAGAAGTTTAAACCAGCTGATTTTATTACGACTACGAGATGTTTATAACTACAACTACTCCTAGAAAACAATAAAAAAAAATTAGAATTGGCTCGGTTGTGAAGTGTCCAGTTCCCTTGTCATCAGCTCCTACGAACACCACCAGTTGCTTTTGCATGGATTGGCTTCTGGACATCTGACCAGCTCACCAAACTTCAGCTTCCTTCTTGCAATTTATAGAGTTGATTTAATTAGTCAACATGCCTAGGTGAGCTTGAGAATCCCTACTGATTCAGGATCTCTCTATTTCCGTTGCAATTTATTTGATTCACACCAACTTAATTGTTTGATTGATTCTCCATTCTTTTCTTGTTGGCGTGATTCTTCGAGTACGACCGCCTTATGAAACGCATGAGTCTTCTGTGTGTGTGTGTTACCGCTAGCATTGCTTTTTCCCTTCAGTATAAGTGTTCAGCATTCCCTACATTAAATAGTCTTTTTAGTGCAAAGTCGTACAATATTCGTACTTAATCCGCGAATTGTTCTTCTGATGCTATTTTATGAATGCATGATGATTTCTATGATTTATGCTCGCAATTTCCTACCGATGCTCATTTATTTCCCTTAATCCTAAGAATAAAGCAAACTATTGCAACCTAAAATACACTCTATTTGAGAGCTATCATCATGTGAAAATATTGAATATCTATTTTGTAAAACCCATATTTGTTTATTTGTTTAGGGTTTTAAATTAAAAATTTATGTATACAAATTTGTATATTTAGTTAGCTTGTATGTGATGGTGTAAGGTGGAGTTGGTGTTCTTCTAAAAATAAGAAAAAAGCCCAACACTGCTAATAGGCCCAAGAGGAGGGGGGCACGTGTAAGATGGAAGGGAAAAGAATGAAAGTATCGGTGAACCAATGGGGAGATTATTTGCGAAAATTTTAGGGCTATGGAGGGATGATTTTGGGGCTGGTCTTTGACGAAAATTGGGAGGGGAATCTTGTGGAATCAACAAGTATGGGTTGGGAGAATTCACTTAAGTAAGCAATGGAGTATGCCGATTCAGCCTACACGGCGGAGGAATTAACTCAACAACAGGTGAGGGATTCTTTGAATGAATTCATGTACTAGCTGCATTTTGGTTACATGGGTAGTAATGTAAGAACCCGACTTCTAAAATAGTCCTAGACCTGGTTGTTACTCAGCATGCATGATTTAAATACAGTTATAACAGAAAATCGTAAAACAAATAACAGCTTTATTCCAAAACATAAAGTGTTCCAATAGAAAAGAGCTTAAACAACATTCGTGCCTCTGGCCAGAGAATATTAAAACGGTTTGAAATAATAAAAATCAACTCTAACTAACATGCTGAATCAATAACAAAAAGGAAGATATACATAAACAATGAACGTAGCGGACTCTCATAATCCATCAACGCCTCTTCTAGTCGTCTCGGTACTGTCCCAAGTTACCTAGTGGAAAACCACAGAAATAAGGGTGAGTACAAAGGGACTCAGTAAGAATCCTCAGCAGGGGTACAGTAGGCAAGTCAGATCATCTAGCATCCTAGCATACAACCAAGTCAAACAACTAAGCAGGCAATCTCATAATAAGTCCAACAGAAATATTCTCAAACCTCGAGAGTCTCTAACTCTCAGCTAAAGGGTCCAGCTCGGATATGAGAATGGGTTATCAACACAACCCCAGAACCTCGAGTGTAACGGCCCAGTTTTCCGTTTCGGTTTTCTAGGTACGTTCGATTGCATTTTCTGTAGTTTGGTTGGGCCATTAGGGTAGCTTGGACCCCTGGGGGTATTTTGATAATTTTACCTTCAGGGGTAGTCTCGTAATTTTCTAGGGTGTCGAGATTGTTCGATTGCTAAGGTTGGGTTTTCTTTAGGTTTTAGGTTTCCGGAGTTAGCTTTGCCGTTTTGGGAGATTTGGAGCTTTGGTTGATTTTTTTTGGATAAATAGAATAAAAAGGACTCTCACGCCACGACTCGAAGCCAGGACCTAGAGGGGACACGTGTCGCAATCCCCTTTCTCCCTTGTAGCCTTCTTGTAGCCGCTTCCTCCTTCTCATTCCTCATTCGTATTCCTCTCCCAATCCGTAAGTTCTTCCTCTCTTTTTCTCTCCAATCCGAGAACCATTCTCCCTTTGCCAAAACCCTTCCGCCGAGCAGGCCAGCTGAGACACCTCCTTCACCCAGCCGCAGCTCGCCATTCACCCTGCCGAGATCCCCAGCCAGCGGCCGTTGTCGCGCACGTCCAAATTGCATTGTCGCTCGCACGCGTGCCTTCATCGTCGTAAGTCTCTCGCGTGCCCCGCAGCCGAACACCCTCGGTCGCACACCCCTATCACGTCGCCAGCCCTTCGTGCGCACGCCCCTTACCGATCACATGTCGCCAGTGCACTCAGCACCGCAAGCCTGCCACAACGCTCAGCTCCCGATCCGCCTAGCAGACCCGAGTCCCTAGCTCGCATGCACGCCATGCCTTCGCCTTCGCCAGCGCCGAGCCTCATAGACGCACTTTGCACCAGCAGCCCGAACACACGTCTGCGCTCCAGCAGCACGCACTGCCGTACTCCCTACCTAGCCAGCCCGTGCCTGCCGCGCACCCACCAAGTAGCTACACCCTGTCCGCGCCGCAGCCGAGCAGCCTTGTGTCTGAGGGCTTGTTCTCTTCGGTTTGGGTAATCTCCTTTCCCGAGCCTTGTGCGTGCTGGTTGCCTGTTTCCATTTTAGCCACTAGTTGTTAATTAGCTATTTGTATTTTATTTGCTAGGTTGTTGTCTGCAGCTCAATGAGCAAATTATCTCTGTTTGTTTTATCTGCTTGTTATCCAGGTAAGGATTCCTTGTCGGGGTTATGTGGACCCTGTGGGACTTCTCTGATGCTTTCTTGTATGCCTGTTTATTGTTATTGGCATGATAGTGGATAGGAATTGATTGCTGAACTGTTTTGCTAGCATGTTTGATTTCTGCTTCACATGTTAGTATCATGCTAGGTTTGTCCTTCCAGCATGTTTGATTTCATGCTTTTAAGTTCGTAGTACCATGCTAGGTATGTGTTGTTGAGCATGTTTGTATGATAGAAATAGGATTCGTAATCTTAGATAGAACTTGTTAGGATGTCATCATCCAGAGGCTGAGAGTGGACCAACGTATGTGTCCTCACCGGTCGGGCTGCAAGGACAGATTCCTTGCTCCCAGCATCGGCATAAGCTTAGTCTGTAGCCTGCTAGAGCGAAACCCTGCTCAAGGTGTAAGCCTGCCTTTGTCGGTTCTTAGCTTCAGGCGTCGGTGGTATTTTAGGCTGCTACAGTCGAGCGCCGAGGGTCTCGCGCTACTGTAGATCAGTGACACCGCTTTCGAGTCATTAGGCATGTGTACCTGGACTAGCGTAGTATGTCCCTAGGCCCCCACATTTATGCAGTTTGCAGTAACATGCGGTGTGGGCGCACACACGTTAGTCACCGGGCGGAGAGCTCTCTCGAGCTAATGTTCGTGAGTACACCACTTCCTTCTCGAGTCAAGAGCCAGACTTTGGGTACTCTCTCGGATGTCCTAGGATCAATTAGAGAGCTGGTCGGGACCAACTGTTTGGGAACGGTCCCGGGACCAACTGTGTGGGAACAGTCCCTTAGCCGAGGGTAGAGACCCTTGAGAGTATCTGGTGGACCAACTGTGTGGAAACAGTCCCTTAGGTCGAGGGTAGAGTCCCTCGAGAGTTTACTTGTTTAGGGTCAGTTATTGAACTGACCACTTGGCCGAAAGTTAGAGACTTTCGAAGACCCAGGAGTTGTTGGACTTTGTGTTCCAGGGTTCTGTGCTGGTAACCATATGCTTGTGTACTTGATTGCTAGATGATGCGTTGTTTCGTAATGTACCCCGGTTGGGGATTCTTACTGAGTGCCTTTGTACTCACCCATATTTTCTGTGGTTTTTCCACTAGGTAACTTAGGACAGCAACAGGACGGCTAGAGGAGGAGCTGCATGATCATGGGAGCCACCGGCACTCTGCCTGTTTATGTTTACTTTTGATTCAGCATGTAGTTGGACATGGAGTCCATAGGAAACTTTATACTTTATGTTTTGGAACTGTTTTAGAATGTTTTGAATTATGTAATGGCATGTCTTGTAAGTTTTTACTTTAACTGATTTTAATTCCATGCATACTGAGTAAGGACTAGGTTTAGGACCAATTTTTGGGTCGAGTCTTTACATTGAGAGTCTCTAACTCTCGGCTAAGATGATCAGCTCTCTATGCTGATCTTGGACACTTGGGAGAGTACCCAATTTTCTGGCTCTAAACTGAAAAGAAGGGTGTACTGACACACTAGCCCGAGGGAGCTCTCCTTCCGTCATCTAATGCAGATATGCGCACACTACATGGTGCTGTAAACTAAATAAATGTAGGCCTACACAAACTATGCCGGTCCAGGTACGCATGCCTAAGACTTGGAAAGGTGTCCACTGATCCATAGCAGGTGGGAGGACCTCGACACCCTACTGTGGCAGCCTGTTCACACCAACACCTGAAGCTAAGGTCATCCCAAGGTAGGCTTTCATCAAGGAAAGGACCTCGCTCTAGTAGGCCACAGACTAGGCTTCTGCCAGGGTGGTAAGCTACACCACACAGGCTGCCGGGGGTGAGAAATCTATTCTCACTAAACCCGACCCGTGGGGACATGTACGTTAGTCCACTCTCAGCCTCTGAATGAGGACAACCTAATAGAAGCTAGCCAAGAAAAAGGCACCCTAGTTCTAAGAGAGTACCAACAACAGTATTGCACATAGGTCTATCAGAATATTGACAATCAACATACCACATAACAGCCATCGCAATTGAAATAGTACAATACATGGTACAACGATCTACATGCCAGGTCCTATCAGATAAGTCACAGTAAACCTATCCACTAGCACATGCTCATACATCGATAAACCAGCCAGCAAGAGCCTATCCACTAACATGTTCATTAAGTAGTAAAAAAGAAGCAAGAACCTATCCGCTAACATGTTCATTAAGCAGTAGCAAACAAGTAAGAACCTATCCACTAACATGTTCATTAAGCAGTAACAAACAACTAGGAAACAATCAATGGCAAGCGCCGGGTCCACACAACCCCGACAAGAAATCCATACTTGAAAATGGATACAGACAGCTAAATATGTATGCTCTTTGAGCTACAGAACCAACACGAATAAACAACCTAGACAACAGTAATAATAACCAATTAATGTCTACACAGATAACTATTTATCTCGGCTAACGAAACCAATAGGGCTCGAGAATAGAAGTTACCTAAATCGAACACCAGGCTCGATGACACAAGCTCTCAGTTACAAAGGGACGAGGCTCGGCTGAGTGACTGCACAAAGGAGAGTCGGTACGGGCAGACGTGGGGCTACGATCGACCGCCCAAGGGCTGTGCGACACGGCTGGTAGCAAGCGACAGCGAGGGCGAGGCTACGGCTAGGCGTGCGGCATGATGAAGGTAAAGCAAGGCTGTGTGTTGCGGGTCGGTGAAGGCGACACGGGGCTTGTCCCTACGGTGGGGCTGTAGCACGGCATGAGTGAGGCTGCAGGCGTGCGGGGCCGTGCAGATGGATCTATAGATCGCTATCGGCGAAAGGGCTAGATGTGCATGCAGCAGCGCCAACGTGGCTTCAAATGGGAAAATGAGCAGAGCGGCTGGGCGATCGCGGGTAGGGCTACGGCTGGCGCGAACGCGCAAGGGCCCAGCCGCAGCCCTGATAGCGATCGCCCGCAAGTGCAAGGGCCCAGCGATGGCGATGATGGGGCTGCGATGCAATTGGCAGTTAGGGCTCAATGGGGTCTGTCTCGGCGGTGATGGGGCTCTATGATGGCATGTGGGAATTGATGAAACTGTGGCGACAAAGGAGAAGGGAAGGAGGATCGATTGAGAAGGGGAGAGGATTTTCTCTGGCATCTTTTAATCGATCCAAAACCCAAAAATCTTTTTCTTTTTCTTTATACTTAATTCTTTTAACCACAAATCCCTTTTAAACAGAACTAGCTCTTTCCTCTAAATGCAAAACTAGCCTTGATAACCTGAAAACCAAGCTTACCAAACCTTTTTTAACCACAAACCTGGGACTCAACTTCTCACGCTTACCAAACCTCAGAACACCACGCATCGGTGCAACTTTCAGAAACACATGCTGACCCACCTCAAACTCTAAGTCTCTACGCCGAACATCAGCATAGCTTTTCTGCCTACACTGCTATGTCAACATACGAGCCCTGATCTTCTCTACTGCTTCATTAGTCAACTATAACAACTCAGGTCCCAAAACCTGTTTGCCACCAACCTCTTCCCAGAACACTATAGATCTACAACGCTTACCATACAAAGCCTCAAACGGAACCATCTGAATTGTCGCCTGGTAACTGTTGTTGTAAGCAAACTCCATCAAGTATAGATACTGGTCCCAACCGCCTGGAAAATCTAACACACAAGCTCGCAGCATGTCCTCTAAAATCTGGTTCACCCTCTGAGTCTGACCATCTGTCTGAGGATGAAACGCGGTGCTGAAGTTGAACTCAGTGCCCAAGCCTTTCTGAAGTGCTCTAAAAAAATGAGAAGTAAAACGAGAAATTTGATTAGATATAATCTTCGCTTGCACCCCATGGTACCGAACGATCTGCTCAAAAAATAACTATGCCCACTACTCTACGATATAGGTGATCCTACCAAGAATGAAGTGCGCACTCTTGGCCAATCGGTCAACAACAACCGAGATCCGAGTAAACCCTCTTGACGTCCTCGGTAACCCAGAAATGTAGTCCATGGAGATTTCCTACCACTTCCACTGAGGCACATTCAGTGGCTGCAACAAACCTACGAGTTTCACTCAGCTTGGCATTAATGATCCTTTGCCTGATCGGGATCACTCAACTGGCCCTCAATGATCCTCTACCTGATCAAAGGCTACACGGTAAACTGGGCTACCCTGGCGTAAACCTCTCCTAAAAAAATTGCTATACCGGCTCGCTCGAACTCTTTCCACAATGGAAGCTGAGAACTCAACAAAGCTAAAGAGTACGACGTCTTTCTACTCAAGGCATCAGCCACAACATTGGCCTTACCAGGATGTTACAAGATCTCAAAGTCATAATCCTTTACCAACTCAAGCCATCTCCTTTTCCTCATGTTTAACTCCTTCTAAGTGAAGAAGTACTTGAGACTCTAGTGGTCCATGAACATCTGAATCTTTTCACTATACAAGTAATGCCTCCAAATGTTCAGTGCAAAGACATCTGCTACTAACTCTATATCATGAGTCGGATAATTCTGCTCATAGAGCTTCAACTGATGAGAAGCATACACAATCACCTTACCATGCTGCATCAGAACGCAACCCAAACCAAACTTGGAAGCATCACTGTATACTACAAAACCACCTATTCCCTCAGAAACTGACAACACTGGTAAAACGTCAAACTGTGCCTCAACAAAGAAAAACTCTCTTCGTAATTGGCATCCTTGTAACTGTAACGGGCCAGTTTTTTATTCCGGTTCTCCAGGTATGTTCAGTTGCTTTTTAAGTTGTTCGGTTGGGCTGTTAGGACAATTTTAGCCTCTAGAGGCATTTTGGTAATTTTGCCTTCAGGGGTAGTCTTGTATTAATCCAGGGTGTCAGGACTATTTCTGTTTTTTCTGAGTCTGGGTTTTCCTTCGGTTTCAGGTTTTTGGAGCTAGTGTTATTGTTTGAGGAGTTTGGAGACTCTTTTGATTAAAAAGGGAAAAAGAAAGAAAAAGGTGACTTCGCCAGGATTCAAAGCCGGAACCGCCTGAGGACATGTGTCACAATCCCATGGAGCCCTTCTCTTTTTGCCGACACTTTAAATAACTACCGCATCTCTAAATTCACATTTTCTTCTTCCTCATTCTTTATCCTCCCACTTTGCCGAGAACACGCTCTACCGGGATCCATCGCCTGAGCAAAAGCCATGTTCGCCTTCTTCCCCACACACCACACGTTTGCCAATCCCTTGTCGCCTTCACCTGAGCACCAGAAGCTAAGATCGCCAACCTAGGCGACCTCTTTTTCGTCCCAGCTCATTGTCGCCGTTCTCTTCGAGCTGCTTGGATCCAGTTGCGTAGCACCTTCGCCTCACCTAGATCGAGCTTCCCACCTCGCACTCATTAGATCTCCTTTTTCCACGATCGCCAGCCAGCCTGTTCGCTTCAGGTACGTTTTGCCGAGCTCTTCTCACTGTCTGTTGGTTTTCCCGTGGCTTGATATTAAGATCTATCATCGTGTCTATTTTTAAGTTGAGTCCGTGAATGCACAATGCCAAGACCTCGCCCGTCCACTCGTCCGAGTCGATCCACTGTGTAGCGTTCATCTTTGGAGTTTTGCCCCAGCGAGCCCTTCGCCCACGTTGACTCACGAATCCTCGCCTGTCTCGCCGAGCCTTGGACTTCGCCCAGCTGTCTGTCGCTTCGCCGTAAGCCTTGCCGAGAGTTTGCCTTCAACTTCGCCTTCACCGAGGCGTCACTGCCAAGCCAGTTCTTCTCAGATTTGGGTAACTCTTTCCCGAGTGTATGTTGGTTATTTAGTTAGTGTAGCTGCTCAAGTAGTAAATTTGTGTTTGTATGTACTTTTTGTTAGGTTTGTTGGATCTGCAGCTCAAAGAGCATTTTTAGTTTGTTATATTTCTGCTTGTTTCCAGGTAAGGATTTCTTGCCGGGGTTGTGTAGACCCTGCAAGACTTCTTTGATTGCATTCTTGTTTACTAGCTTTACTGTTACGAGCATGTTTAGTGGATAGGAACTTTTATGCTGATCTGTTCTGCTAGCATGTTTGACTCTTATTTTCACATGTTAGTGCCATATTAGGTTTGTTCTTCCAGCATGCTTGATTCCTGTTTTAACCTTGTAGTACCATGCTAAGGTTATTTGTTGTTGAGCACGTTTGAATGATAAGAAATAGGGTTGGGATTCTTAGATAGAACTTGTTAGGTTGTCATCATCCAGAGGATGAGAGTGGACCAATGTTTGTGTCCCCACCGGTCGGGCTGTGAGGACAGATTCCTTACCCCTGGCAGCCGAGTGTGGGGTAGCTACCACACAGGTATAAGCCTAGTCTGTAGCCTGCTAGAGTGGAACCGTGCCAACAGCGTAAGCCTACCTTGGTAGGTTCTTACTTCAGGCGTCGGTGGTATACAGGCTGCTACAGTCAAGTGCTGAGGGTCTCGCATTACTGTAGATCAGTGACACCGCTTCCAAGTCTTTAGGCATGCGTACCTAGACTGGCATAGTATGTCCCTAGGCCCCCATATTTACGCAGTTTGCAGCAGCATGGGGTGTACAGGCACACGTTAGGCACCAGGCGAAGTGCTCCCTCGGGCTAATGTTCGTGAGTACACCACTTCCTTTCCGAGTCTAGAGCCAGACACCAGGTACTCTCCCATATGTCCCAGGACCAGTTTGGAGAGCTGGTCAAGACCAACTGTTAAGCGGTCGCATAGGCCGAGGGTAGAAACCCTCGAGGATATCTTCTCAAGGTCAGTTATTGAGCTGACCACTTGGTCGGAAGTTAAAGACTTTCGATGACCTTGGAGATTTATGGACATCTC
Organism: Sechiopsis laciniata; assembly: GCA_037833695.1. Classification (NCBI taxonomy): domain Eukaryota; kingdom Viridiplantae; phylum Streptophyta; class Magnoliopsida; order Cucurbitales; family Cucurbitaceae; genus Sechiopsis; species Sechiopsis laciniata. The sequence goes on from JBBMKA010058102.1 coordinate 17,636, forward strand.
GTTCTAGGGTTCTGTGTTAGTAACTATTTACTTGTATACTGGATGCTAGATGATGCGTTGTTCCGTACTATACCCTGGTTGGGGATTCTTAGTAAGTGCCTTTATACTCACCCTTATTTTCTGTGGTTTTTTCTACAAGGTAACTTGTGACAGCACCAAGATGGCTAGAGGATGAGCTGTATGATCATGGGAGCTGCCTGCGCCACTCTGTCTATTTTATATTTTATTTACTTGATTCAGCATGTAGTTGGATATGGAGTCCATAGAAAGCTTTTGCATATTGTGTTTTGAATTATTTGAGATTGTTTGATTAAACACTGGCCATGAACTTGTTTTTCTGTTTT